>JAQPZY010001272.1:972500-1205000 GCA_029931535.1 Margaritifera margaritifera | reverse complement strand
TATTGTGTGTGATAATTTCTTTCTACATCTATATTTATATTTATATCTATATCTATCTTTCTATCTATATATATAGAGAGAGAGAGTTAGCTAGTTAGTTAGATAGATATACACACGGGTAGTTAACACAACTTGCTGTTTTACACACACACACACACACACACACACACACATATATATATATATAATTATATATATATAACCATTTTGTATTAAGGACCGGTCTGAATATTTTATTTATGTTTGTTAACATAGTACTAAGTAGAAAATCAACGCTATTTGGTTTTAATATAGTACTTTTGGTGCGTATGAAACCCCCATCACTCTGATGCAAAACGAGAAAATAGTATAATAAAACAATGATGAAAAAAGTGGTGTAATAACGCTATATTGTGGGGGCTATACTGGAATGATTGGCAAGAACTTGATGGAATTTTAATTTACAAATCAATTGGTTCTTTTAATAAGAAGCAACAATAAAATGTATATTTCCGTTCAGAGCACTGTATAGAAATATTTGTTAAGGGTCTTAATGGTTCTTTGTAAAATTTCTGGGAGAATTTATATACGGTGATTTCTAAGATTAAAAATGTGCATATTTTATGGATGCATATATTAATATATGTAAAACACCCATGGAAGTAAAGTAATTTTTCTGGATAGAAATAATCATTTATTTACTTATTTATTTTAAAATTGGTAATCATATTATATAGACCATATATTTCCTATTATAATATAACACTGCAGTATTTGCTTGCAAAAATTGTATCTATCTATCTATCTATCTATCTATCTGTCTGTCTGTCTGTCTGTCTGTCTGTCAGTCTGTCTGTCTATCTATCTATCTATCTATCTATCTATCTATCTATCTATCTATCTATCTATCTATCTATCTATCTATCGATCTATCTATCTATCTATCTATCTATCTATCTATCGAACGATGGATTGGTCAATCAAATCACATATATTTTTAGAACAATTAGTAAACAAGAAACTTGAAACCTCTCCAATTACCACCGAAAACTACAAATATCTTGTCAAAATTGTTTGCTTCCTATGTTGCATTACGGTACGTTTTGTAAACAAATTTAATGAATTCAGTGATTATGAGAAAGTGAGTTTCAAAATACAAATTCCAAGAAATGATTTTAATTTTAATATTAATAACATTTCCATTCCAGTTGAAACTACTTTTTATGTTCTGCTTTAAAATTACATCTTTTGTCAAATGTTGATATATGTTATCACTGCACGAATTTGCACACGCGTTTGTAACTTTTACATTATCCGATTTCACAAATAATTTGCGCTAAATCAAGCTACCACTTACTTTGCATTGACAAAAGGAGAATAGTTCCTAAGGTAATGGTTTGATATCAAAATTAATACTCTATCCAAGAATTTATATTAATTTTCTGTCCAAAATTATATTCTTGTGTCTCGTTCATAATACCAGATAAAGTCAGATATTAATTTCACTTTCCAAAATTACATCCTTGTGTCTCGTTCATATACCCTATAGTGTCAGATAATAATTTCACTGTCCATAATTATATCATTGTGTCTCTTTCATATACCCTATAATGTCAGATAATAATTTCACTGGTAGAAATTATATCATTGTGCCAAGTTCATATTCTCTATAATGTGATAGTTCCTCTTCCTTAACTTCTGAACAGCCGCTTTAATTGAATTAAAACATATATCACTGCTACAACCGCTTCATAATTCATGCTCGATTGCCATATATTCGTAGACGTCTTGTACTGAAGAGGAAGTAAATGTAGTTGTAGAAGTTGTAACATTGTGACATTCAGGATACAGACGCTATTCACAAGTTGTAACATTGTGACATTCAGGATATATACGCTATTCAGAAGTTGTAACATTGTGACATTCAGGATATATACGCTATTCACAAGTTGTAACATTGTGAAATTCAGGATATATCAGCTATTCACAAGTAGTAACATTGTGACATTCAGGATATATCAACTATTCACAAGTTGTAACACTGCGACATTCAAGACATATCAGCTATTCAGAAGTTCAAAAATACAGGTTTTAAAAAAGCATTTGTAGAGAAGCCATTATCATAATGATTATATTATTTTATCGAAACGCACATTCTAATTTTTAGAAGATTTCCCAAATTGCAATTTACAATTTAAAATAAATTAAACTTATTTATACTGTAAACTCCAAAAACGATGTTAAATGTGTGTACAATACACGAATGTCTCGAAATAACTGGAATTAACATATCCTACTGAGATTAATAAGTTCATTTTATTTTATTGACTAAACAAAATGTTATTTCCTAATCGTTCAATATGCTAAATTTGGAATACATAATATCGTTTCATAATGATATTATACAAATTAAATAGAAACCTACAATATCAATGCCAAACTATGTTCACGAGAGATATATCCTTTGAAAAACTATACAATTTGTTTTTAAACGTGTGTCGCTATTACAAAAAAAAAACAATGTGTGATTAAAGTTTACTATTAAAAAATTCAAAGCATATAAAAAAAGAAATGTGCAACACTTACAACGTTCTGCTCCGTTTAATTGATGCATTGTCGAAGAAACATTGCAGGTAAATTCAGGATAATTAAATATCACTTTGCAAAAAACATAATCCATAAAGTTAATACATTTTTTTCTTTGAATACACGTGAAATATGAGGATTGTACGAAGAAAGTGCACTAGTGATAGGAGTTATTGTTTTATTTTGAAAAGTAGAACAAAACACAATGGCAAACTATACAATCTTGAGTTTTAGATTTTCTTCCAAGATGAGTTTCCTTAAAACACTATTCTCGATACGAATTATTCGGTATTGGCCATGTATACAATGCACGAAGAGTGTCTTTACTTTATAAAAAAAAACAGTTATATAGATAAGTTCTTTGTCTTAGATAATAAGAACGTAAAAGTATGTGACTTTTTTCCTACTTCATAGTAAGGTTCCAAATTAGTGTGTACTGTCCGAAAACTGTTTTCAGATTGGCTAGCAGGTCATTTATACATAGCTACCGTCAAATGTATTACCTTCCACTTCATCCGTATGGAGTAGAATTCATTATTGGGAGCAGGCTGGCAGATTGTTCCGACGAAACTTGCAGGCGTTATATACAATTAAAAACATGTTACGTTTACATGGTTCAGTGAGTCGGTATACAGAAGAGGGAAGCAAGACTCTCTCTGAACTAATCCAGTGTGGTGCAAGATCATATGTATGGCGATAGAGCGTTATCGTTGAACACAGGTTTTGCAGATGTCTGTTCTAGTGGGTATGGTCCAGTAGGTGTTGGCTTACTTGGTTCTGCTATTTGTAAGCATAAGGAAGAGTTCTAGCTTCAAAACAGATAATGCTCCTTTTTTGCGTGCTTACACGTTTAAGTGAACTTTATATTAGTCCAAAAGTTTAATGAAAATTCCATGTATTATACCAATTCCATAATCGTATGATTACCTACATCGTTTCTCCTTTTAAACTTTGAGGCATTAACGGTAGCATAACCAGCACTAAAATTAAATGTAGGGCTTCAAAAAACTTAAGTTTGATATAAATGATGTCCAGATACAGCAGTTCATGGATATTCCAGACCGAGTTTCTAATTGAAGTATTACAAAATCCACCGCATTGAAATCATACAGAGACGTTGATTAATATACGTATCGGGTTATCGACAAAATATGAAAATAAAGTACGAAAATATCTATGATATGACCTTTACTTGTACTTTGGCACGAAAATTAAGTACGAAAATATATATGATATGGGCTTTACTTGTACTTTGGTACGAAAATAAAGTACGAAAATATCTATGATATGAGCTTTACTTGTACTTTGGCACGAAAAGAAAGACATTTTATACACATTACGCTACGATATAGTTTTAATTGGCAGCCATCTTGCATTTGAAACTCTATGAAAATAATGTTTAATTGGCAGCATCTTGCATTTGAAACTCTATGAAAATCATGTTTTATTGGCAGCATCTTGCATTTGAAACTCTATGAAAATCATGTTTAATCTGTGAGCAATCATAGAAGACTAAAGGTTAACTGAGAATTCAAATATTAGTACAGAACAAACTCAGATCAAATAAAATATTAATAGATGTAACTTTTATGAAGCCATGTCAGTGTAATTGTATGTGATATTTCTGTCCCAGGCTAATATGTTTGAAATGACCTGAGAATATTGCAGACAGCAATTACCATAACTAAAACTACAGCTACTTTTCAACCACTATTAAAATGGGAAGATTTTCAAAGTACCCAATACTTCTTTTTCTTCCGTTCTTTTTTATACATACATCAATGGAAGGTTGATTTACTTGTATCTTCTACATGTATTTCCACGATTAAAATCCGATCATCTTCAACTGGTTTTGGACGCAGGCTACTACATAAGTAATAAGTATATCATTACATATTTATATTATTGTGAAGAATAATAACTGCCACTTGATGTTTTCTTCCTCTAAGTGTTATAGTTTCTTTCCAGTTTTTCTTTCATGCTTTTGGTCGATTTTTGCAGGACAACTTTTAAAACGCCAGTGAAGATAAAGAAGACGCGAAAAGACAAGCCTAGTGTTCAGTGCTAATTTTGTCGCTTTAAACATACCAAAAAAGCCCATAAATAAATATAAAAGAGTGAATCTCATTCTTTAAATACAATTAAAGTAATATGTTTAAATAGAGGAAACTTACTCTAAAACTTGGTAGAGAAATAATAATTTGAAGCAATATGCCGTAGTAAGATAAAAAGAGAGTAAATATACATACATTATACATGCATATATACTTGCATAACAGCCTGCATATGCATACCTACCTACATACATAGATTAGAACAAACATGCATGCATCCATGCATCCATCCACCCATCCATCCATCTATACATACATGCTCATGCATTGGACCGGATCAAAACCTGCTGGGCCTTAAAAGTAACAACTGTATAATATGACTGTGGATATGACTTCTTAGACTTCAAATATATGAACCTATGACGTATCTGCTTTATAGATCTGTCTGTATATATAGCTTTTACCTGTCTTTTATTTGTTCCTATGACCATTGTAACTGACAATGTTAGCAATCTTTGTTTGATAGGTCGCACTTGCTTGAATCTTGTCTTTTTATTGTTGTATCAACAGCAATCTTTGTTTGATAGGTCGCACTTGCTTGAATCTTGTCTTTTTATTGTTGTATCAACAGCAAATAACTTCCACAAAATGTTGACCTGGGTCTGGTTTCACCGACTAATTACACATTTCCTGAATGAAGGTTTTTAAATTTACTGCAGAATTTTATAGAGATTACTTTCGTTGAATTTGTTGTAACAGTGCGCAGTCTATACTTAAAATTAACCACAAGATGAGAAATAGCGTGATGTGTACGTAATTTCACACTTCATAACTTCGTCAACGTAAGATGAATTCTTCCAACTGAAATAAATTGTCTAAAATACGCACTAACATTTTTAAAACTTAAACACGCGAACAGGCAGTAGAAATTGACACTGACATCAATCAATATAAAATATAATCAAAAAGACCAGTCTCAGACGAAGAGAGCTTTATTATGCCGTAATCTATCTATTTATATAAATATCGCAATAAGCATCTGATCTTCAATTTGCCAGTGGTGTTTTGCAGTATGTTAGAGGCTTTCTTCTCGCTAGTACTAGAATAAAGCTTACACAATACATACTGTGTGGGTTTCGCAAAACCGTTCTCATTTGTTTCATGCAGATTATTTAAATTCTATAAAATATTTTATCTTAAAAGGACGTAAATAACTCTCATCCATATCTGACTACAAGTCATTATAAGTTACCTTTAATTATACATAATTCTGACTGTAAGAACATTTATCTTTAATTACACAAACGTCTCACCAGTTGATCACAAAATGCACATAACTGTATTACTTTTGGGGGGTCTGACTACCTATAAATGACCTCAAAAATATAAATGCTGAACCAGTGCTTATCTGTCAAACACACTTATCTATAATTACCCTAATTTTTGATAAAGCTAATAATTGTTTAAGATTTTGTGTCATTATTTCTGATTACTAATACTAGAAAAGTCCATTAACACTGTTGAGGCAGGGATCAGGAATCTCTAACAAGACAGGGTGAGGTTTTCCATTGCTTTGTTGGACCTCAATATCTACAGACTTAGGTTGATTTAAAAAACAAAATATTGACAGTTGTCTACTTTCGGTTGCTTGCAGGAATAAAGACACAGGGTACACTTCCAGTTTCGCAGCTGATCATTATTATAACGAAAGCAATATCAATATCTCTATATTTAAATCTAGTAACGTAGTGGTTCAATATCAATATCTCTATATTTAAATCTAGTAACGTAGTGGTTCTTCTTTCTAACTCTTTTACATCTAAACTGGACATTCAGAACTAAATTCAATTGCATTCTGTAAGCGAAATCGACTTTTTGGCTCTTACCTTAAAAAAACTGGAGAACTTCATTTCCTGTCCTACATCATTTTGTCTATTCAAAGCTGTCGTAAATAGTACGTATCGGGACGAACAATATTTATCCTTTTAAATATTTATCCTTTTCGCTTGTATAGAAAATTGATAAAACATGTTAATCGCACATTTGCCCGCCTATAAGTCTTTATATTATTGCAAATCTAATTGATCCTGTAAGATATAAATTGCGAAATGGAATCACTGGCTTTGGAATTGACTTTTCCAATAAGTAAATTTCGTGATACATGGAAATATTAAACAAATTCAAAAGTTCAAAAGAGACGTGAGTCTTTTAAGAGGCCACATAGAAAAAACGATAAAAACATTAAGTATTGACTTATGTAACTTTTCTTTGCCACTGGTTAAAATTGTTTTTCAGATTCAGTTTGCAAAATTGGGTTTGCTATTTGTATCAATTACACCAAGATGAAAAATATACTTTAAAATATGAGTAGACATTGTGTCCATAGGCCTTTCTAAATATTGTTCAGCAAATAATTTAAGTAAAATTTCAGCGAATGTTGTTTGAAATCCTATGTTATTTACAGTATATTAAGTCATTAAAACAGTGTGTATAATAAAAGTTAATAGTTTTATTATATACGTACACTTTAGCCGCATACCATATCAACGTATGCATGGAAGAGGTCAGTGAGAGAACATAAACAAAAATATTGAAATTTCTACCAATCAGGAACAATGAAAGCATACAAAAACTGAGCACTACTCGCTGAAGGATGATATTACCGAAAGGGCTGAGTTGAGTATCTGATAAGACATTGTTTATCTACTAGACTGAACACGTATGTCACTATGCCCAGGACAGAGTAACCTCCGTTATAACGGCATGAGGTATAAAGAAATATTGGATACTATGAAAAATGTCCCTTCACATGGTTTATATAATATTTGCTTCCTCTTTTACAACGAAATTCGAAATTTGAATGTAGAACAATATAGTCCTTGGGTTCCCTATGACTTCGTTTCATCCGGAGTTTACTGTAATATATATAAATATATATATATATATATATATATATATATATATATATATATATATATATAAATATATATATATATATATATATCGAGTCACGCGCTGAACGATAACTATATATATATATATATATATATATATATCTATGAGACAGACAGACAGAGAGAATTACAAATATACACTAAACAGAGCGGAAAGTGATATCCCTGGATCCTACAGGAGAATGTTTGATAACATTAAAAAAAATTAAAATATGAATAAATAGTACTATTACGCACACACACACACACACACACACACACACACATATATATATATATATACATATATATATATAAGCACATTTTTCAAACCCCTACTTTATACGTCCTTATCTTACATCATTCTTTCGTTTCAAATGATATATAGTTCTATCTTTATGCTTTCATGTGCCAGATTTTCCATGAAGTCTATGTATCTTCTGCTGACCGTATTATTTGAGATAAGTCTAATTTCAGTCCAGTCAGATGTACATGATAGAAGATGGCATAATTCTTGATCAAAGGAAACAGCAATCCAACATGGTAAGGTATTTTACGCAGACAAAATTGTATCACATGTCTTCATGATTCGGATTATACAGTTGTTGGTATTTTTAAAGTCAAAGCAATTATGGTTACGACTAAGGCACTCAGATTAAGCTATGTCATAAAGTTCATAGTGGAACATTAAACATAGATTTACTTCTCGTAAATAATACATATTTTCACATAGATAGGCAGGCAGACATTATATTTGTGTGTGACTTACAAAATGACTCTCTTTTATCTCTGAAAGAAAGTATTATGTTTTGGCATATTAAAATAAAGAGTATCTTGTTGATTGAATTTTGTTATAAAGACGTACATTTTACAGATTGGTAATAGAGACATACATTTTACAGATTGGTTATAAAGACACACATTTTACACATTGGTTATAAAGACATACATTTTACTGATTGGTCATAGAGACATACATTTTACAGATTTATTATAAAGACATACATTTTACAGATTGGTTATAAAACGTACATTTTACAGGTTGGTCATAGAGACATACCTTTTACAGACTGCTTATAAAGACATACATTTTACAGATTGGTTATAAAGACATACATTATACAGATTGGCTATAAAGACGTACATTTTACAGATTGGTTATAAAGACATACATTTTACAGGCTGATTATAAAGACGTACATTTTACAGATTGGTCATTAAGACATACATTTTACAGATTGGTTATAAAGACATATATTTTACAGATTGGTTATAAAGACGTACATTTGACAGATTGGTTATAAAGACATACATTTTACAGATTGGTCACAAAGACATACATGTTACAGATTGGTTATAAAGACATACATTTTACAGATTGGATATAAAGACATACATTTTACACATTGGTCATAAAGACATATATTTTACAGATTTGTTATAAAGACATATATTTTACACATTGGACATAAAGACATACATTTTACAGATAGATTGGTTATAAATTCACATTTTACAGATTCGTTATAAAGACTTACATTTTACAGATTGGTCATTAAGACATACATTTAACAGATTGGTTATAAAGACATACATTTTACAGATTGGTCATTAAGACATACATTTTACAGATTGGCTATAAAGACTTACATTTTACAGATTTATTATAAAGACATACATTTTACAGATTGGTTATAAAGACGTACATTTCACAGATTGGTTATAAAGACATACATTTTACAGATTGGTTATAAAGACATACATTTTACAGATTGGTCATTAAGACATACATTTTACAGATTGGTTATAAAGACATACATTTTACAGATTGGTTATAAAGACATACATTTTACAGATTTATTATAAAGACATACATTTTTTTTACAGATTTTTTGTAAAGAAATACATTTTACAGATTAATTATAAAGACATACATTTTACAGATTTCGCATAAAGACATACATTTTACAGATTTCGCACAAAGACATACATTATACAGATTGGTTATAAAGAGATAGATTTATAGATTTTTTATAAAGAAATACATTTTACAGATTGGTTATAGAGACATACATTTTACCGATTGGTTATAAGACTTACATTTTACAGATTGGCTATAAAGACATACATTTTACAGATTGGTTATAAAGACATACATTTTACCGATTGGTTATAAAGACATACATTAGACAGATTTGTTATAAAGACATACATTTTACAGCTTGGTTATAAAGACATACATTTTACAGATTGGTTATAAAGACATACATTTTACCGATTGGTTATAAAGACATACATTTTACAGCTTGGTTATAAAGACATACATTTTACAGATTGGTTATAAAGACATACATTTTACAGATTGGTTATAAAGACATACATTTTACAGCTTGGTTATAAAGACATACATTTTACAGATTGGTTATAAAGACATACATTTTACAGATTAATTATAAAGACATACATTTTACAGATTGGTTATAAAGACATACATTTTACAGATTGGTTATAAAGACATGCATTTTACAGATTGTTAATATATGTTTCATGAATGTATGAAGAGTAACAATTTTAAAATTTTGGTGAGGGAGGCATTCTCATTTTTCTTTTGGTGGTGGTGGTGGTGGGATAGTTTTTGTTATATCGACTACCTAAAGAATTCACTGGCATTATTTTGCATATCACTAGTAATGTTAGAAAAACAGAAAACAATGGACGGTGAAACATTTTCATTTTTAAATGATGTTTAATAATAAATCTTTTTGCCCCAGGAGTTTCAAACAAGGGTTCTTATAAAAATTTAAGACGATTTTATTTTCAGTAAATCTATCAAAATATCTACTCGGTTTTAGTGAATTAGTATTAGCGGACAAGGCAGAGTCTGACAGGGTGGCAGTTTCATAAAATGTAAGAGTCCGAATGTATTTGCAAGATGATATTATGTCCTTTTTCCCTGAAAACTTGGCATAATTACTCCTTTATGAAATGAATATCAAACGCAACAATGTCATGTAAGCTACGAGAATACAGTACTCACATGGAGCATTCGACTTGAATTCGTTTTATATAAAACGTGAAATAGTAAACAGTTGGTTTATGCATAGACGCAGTTTTTAACATTTTATCAAAAGTAATTTTATTTGAAAAAGCTATATATGAAAGGAAATTAACGTTCCGAATTAACATCTGAAATCGATAGCTCTTTTCGGAAGAACGGTTTCATCACCTATGACAACTCAAACGTGGAACATGAGTATAACCGGAACGTTTTTTTTTTTTTTTCTTTCTGCTGATAAACAAGAATTTTCAGGACTAAAGCTGTTTTCGTTTTTTATTCATATAGGGGCAAAAGAATTTTCCTCGCAATTAATTTCATTTAATTAGATAAAAGCATCGTATGAATTGAAACTTCAGAATGAAAAATCTATTGCTGACTATTTTGTCTGATTTAATGTGATGACCATTTTCATCAGTATGGCAAACCATGTATGCGTTTCAGCTTATGAAATATATCGAGGTAGTGTCTTAATTATGACTTGTTGTAATTAATCGCATTGCACATCGAAAACTGTCAATAATCTCAAATCATGTGTTGCTAGCTCCATAGCCATGACTGCAAAATCATTTGACACGGTCAACCAAAACCAAATTAAATACTTTAAGAAACTGAACAAATTTATATCTACACTCGTATGACCTTCCCTTCGTGGTGACCATTTCCAGTCTGTCTCATTCATTTTACAATATTACAACTGATGGAGTGAACGGATATGTAATTCTAAGAGTCCGCTCAATTGCACAAAAACCTCATACAAGCAAGACGGACAAGAGAGTCTTCTCACTCAACTAGAAATCCGCTACTAGCGAAGATCTTCATATACCTAAGGAAGTCTTACTGTTCCTAATTGCCTTTAATTATAAGCTAATCCTGTAATGTTGATAAACACTAAATGAGTTCAATACATCGATAAATTGATGCGGGACTGCTTGTGTTATTCATCTTTTATTGGAATATTGTTATATTACTGAACAATTTAAAAATACCATTATAAGACTCAATGTTGTGGGGTTTACAGCTCGTATCGCCACTGGACATGGACCGTAGAGAAATAATATATAGTTAATGCATTATATGCAGAATTTAGTCGGTAAAATTGTACTTATGGGTATGGGGTAATATCACGGATAACAGTAAGCAAACGCTGTAAGTGAGATACAACTACTAATCGAAAGTAATGTTAAAGGCGACGGGGGCATTCTTTGTATAGAAATGAGACAGTGCATCAGGAATATATATATATATATATATATATATATATATATATATATATATATATATATATATATGATGACTTCTTGAACATTAGGATATTATTAATCCATAGAAGTTAGAAATTTTATTTTTGAAGTTGAATTTTATATATGTTTGTAATAGTTTCTCATGCCTCACGTTACCGATACAGATCTATCTGGCAATTTACTCAAGTTAATTCCATCCCTTTAAAGAAACTTTTTTTAAAATGTTGCATAACGTTTTTTTTTTAATAATCTGGTAACATTTTTATAATGTGCTTTAACTCTTTTATTAAATATTTTTCAAGACAGTCATTTTATATTCTAAGAAGTGATTTAATTCTTTGCCACCTGTTATATAAATTTTCTCCGAGAGCAAAATTATAATATTGGAAAAAATATGTGGCCGGTAAATGACACGAAATAACTAAAATACTTAAAACGTATAGTGTGGCAAAATATTAATATCCAAAACATATAGTGTGGCAAAATATTAATATCAAAAACGTATAGTGTGGCAAAATTTTCATATCAAAAACATATAGTGTGGCAAAATATTCATCTAAAAAATGTATAGTGTAGCTAAATATTCATAAAACGTATAGTGTGGCAAAATATTCATGTCAGAAACGTATAGTGTGGCAAAATATTCATTTAAAAAATGTATAGTGTAGCTAAATATTCATAAAACATATAGTGTGGCAAAATATTCATGTCAAAAACGTATAGTGTAGCAAAATATTCATATCAAAAACGTATAGTGTGGCAAATTATTCATTTAAAAAATGTATAGTGTGGCAAATTATTCATAAAACGTATAGTGTGGGGAAAATATTCATATCAAAAACGTTTCGAACCAAGAAACATTTTGTTCAGCCGATTTTGCTAATTTTCTTTTCTTTCTTATTTCCATAAGCGGTAAGTTGATATTATATGGTATATTGCTATGAGTTTCATACAATTCAATATATATTGGACAATCTTATACATGTCATGCTTTTAATTCTAAAAGTAGAATGTAGCTAATAGTAAATTGCTTATTGTGTATCAACTCAAAATACACCGTCTACAAAACTTTAATAAATCATCGCGATTAAAACAAAATCTAGACAAATCTAATCTAAGTTTATAACTACATTGTCCACGATTCTTGGGTAACTTAGTTTTATTTTGATCATTGCAAAGCAGTACCAAAATAAATATAAAAAAATAAAATATAAAACCGTTGCATGTTTGGACCGTATTTTCCCAACATACTATGCAAGAAACCACGACTGAACAATATAAGACAATTTTTAGAAATATTCTAAATGCCACGGGATACTGCTTCGAACCATTAGTCGTATTTGGGTAATGAATTTCATATGCTGTACAATTATATGCTTACTGTATTTTGCTTTTAGGAAAAGGCGTTGCCTATAAATATTAGACTGGTTTACGACATGTTTTATGACACCAATAGAAAGGAAAACAATGGTCTTTGTCTTAAAGTAGTTATACAACAGAATTAATTTCTTACATAAACAAATTTGTAAATTTATCTTTATTAAACGCGGTTTAAGCTAAGCAAGTCATTTTCGACATACTGAAAAATGATCTTAAGTGAGGGTTGATTTTAGACTAAAGTGCCGTTTTGAGATAGATATGTGCTGTTAAGCAATGAGATTTAGATACTTTGTAATTTTGTTTACTAATTTAAAATTTATTCACGTTCAAAATCAAATAGCTAGTCAGATAACGTGTACCTGGAGAGATAAATCAAATGTTCCAGTCTGCCTCGTGGTACCTTCGTTATGTTCGGTGTACTAGCATTCACCGGAATGCATACAGAAGTTGCTGTATGTTGTATCAAGCACAGTACCTGTGAATTATTCTTCATTTTTCCAGAGCTGATATCAATATAAATATGTCAGCTATATTTTTCAGAAACCTAGATGTAAGAAAACGATAAAATATTGTCAAGTCTCACATCCAGGCCAAATTACCAATAATCTTAATGTAAAATCCGATCTAGAGGGTCATATTACAACGATACCCATAGTGATAAAAGCAGTTTGGTGCCCCCACCCCCTCTTAATCCCACTTCACTTTATATTCACCACTTTAACGTACTAAGCACGGTCCAGTCTTCGACTGATTTAAATATAACAGATTTATGGATATAAATAAATTGAGTTGTCATCTACCGTAATGGAAAATAAATCCGAAAATATTATATTACCTATTAGTACAAAGAAAATAATTGACTATATACTATTATATTTATTGCCACCCTACTTTAGAGGCCATCTCAGTGTACATCTTTTATAAAATACCATATTGTTGAAACATAATACCAGATATACATATGTATCTTTTAACCATCTTTATTAAAATGATTCGTCGCCAATATACATCCCGCTGAAAGGGAAAGAAAAAAAACATACAACAGTCTCTCTTTCTGCAAGACTCTACTGTCTAATCATATGGAACAGATTTTAAAACATATTTTCTTTTCCAAAGTATGCACAGGTGTCATGTACATTTCGTACCTTTCTATTTGATGTTAGGAACCACCCTCCAATTCCATATGAAACTGGTATCTGAACACGGGTGCCGTGCACAATTAATTTGCGTAAATATATATATATATATATATATATATATATATATATATATATATATATATATATATATATATATATATATATATATATATGAAATCATAAATATTTCTGTATTTTAATAAAGTGTGTATACGGAGTTCTCAAACGTGATTTATTGTTCCCTAACAATGTCTTTATTGGCAAATATGCAGCAACTTCATGCACTTGGTTATCGATAGTCTATTACACATTAAATTCCTTTGGAAAACGAGAACGCCGTCACTGTATCGACGTCATTGTGTCAGATATTTCAGACAGATATGAAGACAATGTAACACTTGATAAACAGAAAGTATCTAATGAAGGTAGTATCGCTCTACATTAAATTTGATCAAAGTGAAGTATTCATTACTAGGGACAAATTAGTACATCAATCAAATCATCTGAGGACTCTATAATTTAATTAATTTAATTTAATATGAACATTTTATATTTGGAATGTTGGCTTGGTTATCGTTAATATGATTAAAGACATGAAATAATAATGTATTAATTTCACACTTCCTGTTACAGCGTTGTATTGTGATGATCTAAAACATACTTTGTGACAATAAAGCCAATATAAGGTTGTCTGATAAAACAAATTTTAAATCTTTGAATGACAGATATCGTTTGGGTAATGAACATAAAAATGCATTTTGATATGGCTTTATCGAGGCATACACGCCTCGTATCAAGTGAGATAACTCTGATTAGAAGAGGTGCCGAGATAATATTCAATAGCGCTGTTTCTTGATGATCAGATTAGCTTATAATCAAGGTGGGTTGAGACTAATATGTTCAGTTACACAAATACAAACGTGACCTCGCTCGCTCTCTCTCTCTCTCTCTCTCTCTCTCTCTCTCTCTCTCTCTCTCTCTCTCTCTCTCTCTCTCTCTCTCTTCTCGCAAAAGATTGGAATTGTTAAAATATATAAATATATAGCATTGTTAGACATATACACTATTATTTAAATTTTTCAAAAAAAGGAGTCGTCCATATGTACAATGAGGCAGAGGTGATGCATCTTTCAAAGCACTGTTCTTTCTGAAAGTGATTAGATTATGAACAATTGTATGCAAATACTTTATCTTGTCTTATGCATTTTAGAGAGTGCCAGCGTAAGTTCCAAAAACATTTGTGTATCACTATTTACATTATTTCATCACGATATACCGTCAAATAGATGTCGAGAATGCAAACCACAAAGCTATAGCATATCAGAGCTTTGTCATGATTTTCTCAAGAACGCTGGTTTCCACCTGATGGTAATTAGTAATACGTGAATCATTTATTACATTTTGACCAACATCTATAATATACACTGTGGAGCATAACTAACTTTAGATTTAGGATCATGGCATTAGTTGCAAATTTGCAAACCATTAGAACTTTACATATTTAACTAGTATTTTTTGCAAAGCACGGTACTTTTTAGTTCTGATCGGTTAAGCATGATAAAATAGATAATAGGCAGCAAAAAAGCTACACAAGAATCGTTCCGAATTTTACATTGCTTCGGATACGATTGTGAATTATTTATCATTATGCTGATAGATTTTTAAAAGTTCATTACATGTATCCTTCCACTGAATGCTTTCCATAGAGACACCAAAAAAATAATATTACGGTGGTGGAGTTCATCTTTTACAAAGTAGTAGAGTAATAATAATAATAATAATAATAATAATAATAATAATAATAATAATAATAATAATAATGATAATAATAATAATAATAATAATAATAATAATAATAATAATAATAATAATAATAATAATAATAATAATAATAATAGTATTATTATTATTATTATTATTATTATTATTATTATTATTATTATTATTATTATTAATGATAATAATAATAATAATATTAATAATAATGATAATATTAATAATATTATTATTATTATTCATAATAATATTAATAATAATAATAATAATAATAATATACTAATAATACTATTAATAATAATAATAATAATAATAATAATAATAATAATAATAATAATAATAATAAAGTACTTGTAGTCGAGTAATAAGTAGTAAAAAGGTTGGTCAGTGTAAGTTCACTTTTCCAGCTGAAGTATAATAACTTTGAACCATCTTTAACTGGGAATATAATTTACTGTAATAAAGACGAATAAACTCGTAACCATTAGCGATATATTTAGATTATGTATATCTGTAAAATATAGTAATATAGTCAAAGGATATGAAGATATTGATGGTATGCTGAGGAAATTGACAGCATGTCTACTTTAAGTAACTTTATTTGATCTATTTATGGTCTTGTTTGATTTTAAATACTATTACAAAAATACTCCGAATACAGACAAAAGTATGCACACGCGTATTATCTCCTCTCTATCAGGAAATTAATAAACTTACTCCAAAATAAAGGATATAATCAAGGTGAAGAATGCACCCTAAAGATCAGCTGCCGTCAATATACAACTTTTATAATCAAAGAGACGAAAGTATTCTGTCTATTACTAACCAATGTTGCCTTCCCGGATGTAAATATCCTATAAATATTAATAGTAACTAAAGCTTCGGACCTGACTCAATTTAAAGTCACTGGATATGACTTATACGTACTTCTGTTTCGATTTTAGTAAAACATGTGTGGACCCCAGAAAACTATGTACTAACCAAAAATTAGTTATGCTACCAATGACGGTTGTTTAGCATCACATGTCTTTACCAAACACACTGTAGCCAAAAATTCCTTGCTAAATTCCCATTGGTTGTTTTGAAACTATTGCCTCAGTTTGCACTTTCCAATTATCAGCAATAGATAACACATGCAACTGAAGTACACGGCAATTACTGGAATACACCCTCTGATGAAAACTGTATATGATGAATAAACAGTTGTTGTTTTTTTTTTTTTTTATTTATTTATTATTTATTGATATAATTGAACATTTTTCCATCATATTGCTGTAAGAAGGTCCGTTACCTACATGGTATATATGTATCAAATTGGACCACCACTTAAGAAATTAACTAATACGCACAATTTTTCAATGTGATTATTCCAGAACATTAATGAAAAAAAAAGAACACCATACCCATTAAGTCATATCTTGGCAAATACAATTACAGTCCGCTCAAATACAGCTCTAAAGCAAAAGCTATCTTTTGAAACAGTCATCGAAACATGAAAATATGATGACAATATAATAAAGAAAAGAACTTTTTTAGATAACTGTTTAATATTGGTGTGGTGTTTTATGTTTAAGATAATTTCCTTGCCATTGCAACATTCCTTAGTGACTATTTGATAGGCAGCACTATTTCTTTCCAATATATTCAATATTTTTAATCACGGATATTTTAGAGGTGAATTAGAGTAAATTAAGTGTTTATTGGAGGAGATATATATCATACAATTAAGTTTATGATACACTACAATTTAGTCAATAATATGCCATGAAACAAAAGGTGCTTGCCCCTCCAACCATTTCAAGGGATAGTTGTCAAGGTAAATAAAAAAAGAAACATAATGTACATTGCGGCAAAAGATCTTCACGGTATGTGTTCTTTGAAATAAAATATAATGGTAATATGTACTCTAATATAGTATGAGCCCTTACATGTCAAACTTCAATGCTTCAAGTATTTCACCTATTTCAACGAACATGTATAAGAACTTTCAAGAAGTTCAAGACATAACACAACATATACAGGAACTTTTAATAATTTCAAGACATAACACAACATATACAGGAACTTTTAATAATTTCAAGACATAACACAACATATACAGGAACTTTTAATAATTTCAAGACATAACACAACATATACAGGAACTTTTAATAATTTCAAGACATAACACAACATATACAGGAACTTATAATAATTTCAAGACATAACACAACATATACAGGAACTTTTAATAATTTCAAGACATAACACAACATATACAGGAACTTTTAATAATTTCAAGACATAACACAACATATACAGGAACTTTTAATAATTTCAAGACATAAAACAACATATACAGGAACTTTTAATAATTTCAAGACATAACACAACATATACAGGAACTTTTAATAATTTCAAGACATAACACAACATATACAGGAACTTTTAATCAGTTCAAGACATAACACAATATATACAGGAACTTTTAATAATCAAGATAAAATAATCGATTATACTATCAATTTATACAAGACGTTCTATCTACATCTCTACTAGTCAGACACTATTGACTAAACAGTCTCAAACCATTGATTAAGACTTCAGACACTATTGACTAAACAGTCTCAAACCATTGATTAAGACTTCAGACACTATTGACTAAACAGTCTCAAACCATTGATTAAAACTTCAGACACTGTTGACTAAACTGTCTCAAACCATTGATTGAGACTTCAGACACTGTTGACTAAACAGTCTCAAACCATTGATTAAGACTTCAGACACTATTGACTAAACAGTGTCAAACCATTGATGAAGACTTCAGACACTGTTGACGAAACTGTCTCAAACCATTGATTAAGACTTCAGACACTGTTGACTAAACTGTCTCAAACCATTGATTGAGACTTCAGACACTGTTGACTAAACAGTCTCAAACCATTGATTAAGACTTCAGACACTATTGACTAAACAGTCTCAAACCATTGATTAAGACTTCAGACACTATTGACTAAACAGTCTCAAACCATTGATTAAGACTTCAGACACTGTTGACTAAACTGTCTCAAACCATTGATTGAAACTTCAGACAATGTTGATTAAACAGTGTCAAACCATTGATTAAAACTTCAGACACTGTTGACGAAACAGTGGCAAACCATTGATTAAGACTTCAGACACTATTGACTAAACAGTCTCAAACCATTGATGCAGATTAAGACTTCAGAGGTTTCTCAGGTGGTGTCAGAATATAGCTGATAGAGACATCTATCTCATAAAGCACAAACTCAGTTCCTTAATTTAAAAAACTTGATTATCAATCATGAGAAATATATGCATAGCTTTACTCGAATAGTTTGTCGTAAAAAAAATATATCCATAAAATTAGCTTGAAATATTGCACATTCAAATATAAAAGAATTAATTAAAACTATTTTTCAACTGCTAAAAAAGAGCAGAGGAATGTCAAAAAAATGAATATCTTTACACGTTTTTAGAAGCAACCCTAATGAAATTGTGTATTTTGAAGACTGATATTCACGATCAGAATAGTATTGGTATCAGCTGTTTTATATCGTTAGAAATGACATACTATCAAGACTCTCAAGTCACTAACTATTTTATTTTTGTGTGTGCCTTAGTTCATCTTTATTCATTTGGTTAGTACTTTTGCCGCTTTTAGGTCACTTTATTCATTTGTTTAGTATTTTTGCCGCTTTTAGGTCACTTTATTCCACACAACCTGCAACCGATCGGCAATATTAAAGACTTGGAACTTGGAGATGTATGACTTACTCAAAATTATGCTTGTCTCATTTTCGAATCTTGGCATTAAAAGCAAAGTAACTCATCACACTATCTGTCCAAACAACGTAGTATCCTAATTTTAGACCATATTATCAAAGAATATTTTGTATCAGATCCAGTTACATGCAATGACAAGAATAATTTGTAATCACAAGACAAAATAAATGTGTTTGTCTGCGTGTGTTTATGTGTGTGATACAAAACAATTTAAAGTAATACCCCGCACACCAGGTCAGCTGGTGATGTAGGGGATTATGCCAAATTCTGACAACTTATGTTTAATAAAAAAAATTAAAAAATATGATAACTCATAAAAGTACCAGTGTCAATGATTGGCGCAAAGAATGTCACGTGTCAGGGACAAAACATCGTGTCTCCAACACGCAATCATGTTTCCCTGTCTTGTTTGATTCTGTATAATAAACAGTTTATTGCTGTTAGAGAAGATATGCAGATTTGTTTACCCAAGGCATATCATGTTCCACTTCGCCCTCGTGGAACATTGCTTGCCTTGGGTTAATAAATCTTCATATCACCCCCTAACAAGGGCAATAAATGTATAATATTTTCTAACGTGACAGTCAAGCAAGTAAGACTGTAATGGAACCGGCTGTAAATTGATTTTATGTTTTTCGTTCCGTTTACAATGTATGCTTTAACTTTCACTCTATCGGTGTACCGTATATACCAATATTTAGTAACTACAGTAATTTCTAAGTTGAATACGACCATTTCTTTGACCAATAAGAGAGTAAGGAAAAAATGTTGGTTTTGTTTGTAAATACAAGATATTTTAGCAATTTGTGGTCGGCTTGTCAGTAACTGTATTCATTTTATCTAAACGGTAGTAACATTTTGCGGTATGATCAGTTTTCCAGGATTAATTCCAAATAGCTGAAACATTATGTCAGTCCTCCCTGTCCAAGTTGCTACTTTTGAACAACTTTACAAATGTACATTATATTTACCTTATGGTAGTATTTTAATATGTGCATTAGAGATACGTGACTGTGGCGTAATTGTCAGGTAAAGGTAGTTCCAGCCTCGTTTGAAAGTATAGTGATGCGGAATCAGAAAACGTAAGTATCATTTTCCTACTTCTAGGAAATGGTAATAAAATTCTTGCTCTTTCCTGAGAATGAGATCTTGATTGCCAGATCACGATGAGTTGTCAGCATTAGAAAATCCTAATCTTGACGACTATCATGATGAAGATTTTCTGATCCTAACAACACGTGATGTAGCAATCAACATCGAATTGCTACAATAATGATATTTTTGTTACATATCTATCAATTTTCAGATAATTTAATAAAATCACTATACAATAACTAAAATACCAAAGAAGTTGCTTAACATTTCAATCTTTTTAATACTAACTTCATCTTAAGTTATAAACCGAATTACATTTTGATCAACTGATATGCGCATGAATATCGCACTTTTATGAATGATACAACACTAATTTTGACTTCTATCACTGTCATTAACACGAATTCTTCGACGCATGGGAGCAGAAGACCCGTATATGTCTTTTACAGTTATTGTATAGTTGTCGAATTTTGCATCACGGAAGATTTCACAAGTTGAATGACTATGACAATTTCTATCCGAGACATGGCTTATAGCGGGTGAACTGTTTGTGGCGGGACATTATGATAGGCTCCGATGGGGACTCGGCATGGGAATGACATCATTATTTTTGACATTTATTTACAGTGGGATTGTACAAATTGTTGGAACTTGATGATACAGATTTATTACAGAGAATGTTACACATCTCCTTTTGCATGCCAAGCGAGGTCACGGCATAGTTGTTCACACTTGTTCAGTTATAATCAGGAGGCATCGAGGAGAAATGTAGTTCGAACCTCGTTTTGAAAGTATGGTGACACGGAATCAGAAAACGTCAGTATCGTTTTCCTACTTCCAGAAAATGACGGTAAAAGTTTGACTCTTTCTTGAGTTAAAAATTTATAGGTACACAGTAAAAGAGTTAATTTCATTGGCGTGTTGATGACGTATGTTTTGTTTATGCACAGTCATGAGAAACCAGGAAATCTTATCGCGGTTACCCACGGGTGAAAAGAGAGCGTAGCGGATTTTTTGCCCGTGGCTTGAGACTATGCCATCCCATATGCCACCTTAAACTATATTTAGAATGCTGTACAGAATGATACCTGATGCTTGTTTTTCGAGCTTTAGTACTTAGCACCTCTTTTATATTACGAATATATATAATGCAATATACACAAAACAATAAACAATATATCAATACGGCATTGAAAATTAATAGTAAGGCGTTTATTATATCAAATACATAATACTTTATATATGTCTCTAATTATATACATATCGTAAAACACTGAAAGATCATATTGACATTTCATGTTGATCTCATTTATATTATTTTTTATGCTTCTTTATTTCAGAAGGGGCTGATCTGGGAGTGGGGGGGGGGGGGGCTTGCTTACGCCTCCATGTAAACGTTATTTCTGGATCCGCCACTGTTAAGCTTGAGGATACATGGTTTTGATTTTGAAATTAATACATTTAAAGTTAGTTATTTTTTAGAACGTAAAGATGCCGTTTCAAGTGATACTCTGCGACCCTGTAGGAAGTTGCAGCAATAGAAATGTTCCATTAATACTGCAGAAAAACTTGATTTATACTGAAAATTATTTCCCATAAATCTCTCAGTGCCAAAGTATTGTATGGAAGCTTTTTTGTCCTCAGTCCAAAACAAATAAGGTTCCGGCACAGTCACTTAATAGCACTGCTAAACGAGTTCCATAAAAACGAACTTAGAATGGGTCAATGGATATTTAAAGTATGTTTTACGGTTTTTACTCCGTGTAGTTTGATGATAATGATTGGCAATCAATTTATGTCGACAAAGAATAACATTTTCTAATACAAAACAATGTTAATTTGATGGTAAAAGAAAACTGAAGGGATACCCATAAAACAAATGTATTATATTTGTGTATCCTACTGGGTATTTGTATTTATTGTTATTCCATATAAACTGACAGGTTCATTGAATATGATGCAATTCCATTTGTACAAAACATATACTCCTATGTAAAATACAGTGGTCGTATATAATATATATTTATTGACCAAGTTCTACTTGTAAAAATGAATAATTTACGGCCATTCATTTAGATTTTGTTCCGATTATAATTTCTGTAAGATTTGCAACATATTATGATGTTCATTTTAATTTGTATTTTGAAACATGAGAAAGATTGGCATAAGTCACTTGAACTTGTTCCCTAAACCTGTGTTGTTGTTGTTGTGAAACGTTCAACTAACATTTCCTTCAATAAATAATGTTTATTCTAACCTAGACAGGAGTATTTCTCTAGTTCTTCGAGAAGAATATCACTAACACCTGTCCATACTGTCTTATATGAACAATGCTAAATATCACTAACGCTTGTCCATACTGTCTTATATGAACGCTGCTAAATATCACTAACACCTGTTAATACTGAACACTTTTAGAATCACTTTATACTTTGATACGTAAACAGTCATATACCTCCAACTGCCCGTCTGCCTATATATATATATATATATATATAGACAGACAGATAGAGACAGAGACAGACAGACAGAGACAGAGACAGAAAAAGAGAGCGAGAGAGAGAGAGAGAGAGAGAGAGTCCCTTCATGTCTGGCTACCTATTTTCTTACGGGCTATACATTTTATGTTAACAATTTGAGAAGAAGAAGACTGCAAATCTTACAGTATCATCATATACATGTATTATTATAAATATTAGACCAAACTTTTATTTAAAGAATCATACTTGATTAAACTTGATTAAACTGTGCATATCACTTGTCATATTTTTCAGTAGGTCTGATTACTACTGTCCTTAGACATTGTACTAATGTATCGGATCAGCAATAAATTACTCAAGGAAGAAACATTATAAATATTAGACCAACGTTTTATTTACTGAATCATACCTGATTAAACTATGCATATAATTTGTCATATTTTCAGTTAGATATAATTTATACTATATTTAATCATTGTACAAATGTATCCGATCGTAAGTAAATCACCCGTGAAAGTAACATCTGAGAGGCCAAGACAGTTTTATAGCTAAAAATTACCCATGATCATTGCAATGTTAAAAAAAAGTGGGTTTAAATTAATAGCTGGCTTTATCTATACTCATTTCTCAACGACAAATTAAATCTGCAAAAATAAATGTTAACTTTGAACAGATAGATTTAAATTAGATACACAGACAGATAGATAGATACAGAGAGGGGTGAATGCATACAGTTCAAATGGTCTCATATGTAAATCAATAAACGTTAGAACCAAACAGAAATTCAATTTTAATTCTAAATTTTATGCTTGTTTCAACTTGAGTGCCTCTTGCACAACCTTCAACATCTCCTCCAAAATATTGTGGTGCAATATTTTCTTTCAAGTAGTGTTGGGATTATTAATACTGGGTGTATTTCCCAACATTTGCCTTTAAGAGTTAAAAGTCTATTCATACCTAGTTGTTTGAAAAGTATAACAGAAATATTCACTAATTAATACAGGTAAAACTAATTGCACAGGTATAAAGATCGCACGAACAGATGAAATACTGTATATCAGAAGTTTATGGTGGAGCAGTAAATGTAGGCACAGTTGACTTTTTTTTATTGGGTCGGTAAATACGACATTTAGTAATTAGCCAACGTTCAGATGAGTAGGTGTTTGAAATTAAAGTTGTACTGTATGCCGATGCCAGACCACAGTATCACACAAATGCCACATGTATAATATATATGTATGGTACATGTAAAAGTGTCAGTTTGTAAGTATAACTGCATGTATATATCATGTATATACTTTGCATTTTCGGAAGGGGGGGGGGTCAGGACCAGTGGGGTCCCAAAATTTCCATCAAACAATTTTTTTATTTTATTTGAAGGGGGGCCCCAGAATTAAGTTTTGCAGGGGGGGGGGAGGGGCAGAATTTTTTGTGACGCCACTGACTTTGTTCCCTCCATTCCTGGAGATGAGGGCCTGCCGAAGTGAATTAGAGCGCTGGTGCACGAGTTATTGTCGGTGGGTGCCGTTACTCGCGGTTTTAGTTCGATTCTGCTTGGGACAATTTGTAACTTTCCTGCCTGTTTGATTATATTGGTGACAGTCTATATAAAAGTCTTCCATATAGTCATGTTGAGTAGATAGAATTTGTTTGTCATAGTTTATCAATGGGACCATCTACCATTTTCCAACTTTTGTTTTCTTGCGAAAACTATTTGTATGATTACTACTTTAAATTTTTCAAAAAACATTAGCTCACCAACATGTGACCATTCACCATTTTTATTTTTTTTTAAAAGTTGGCTCAACTCAGTCAACTACTTGTAACTGGTTTTAATTTTTTTCAAAAAACAATATCGCAACAACATATGACCCCTACATCATTTTTCAACAATGTTTCCAAAACACTCTTCTAGATATATGATTACTACTTTTAATTTTTCATTTTAAAAGCTGGCTCAACAAGCTGTGACCAGCCATCAATTTCATTTTCTGAAAAAAGCCGCCTCATCAACGCAGGACTTGTCTCCGATCACTTTTTTTATTTAAAAAAATCCCAAAGCAACTGGCTTACCATGTTTAAAATATAGACATATTATTCTTATAATAGAGTAAAGAATTAATTCAAATTCATAAATATTACAGACAGACAGACAGACATACATTATTTTTGTACAATCACATAGTTGAGAAATTAGGTCAGCACTGATTTTTTACATAGTGCACAACCAGGAAGTGAAAATCAATTTTCACATAGATTAGTAATTACAGCAATAGTAACTTGCTGAAATAGCTCAGTTGGTATAATTGTTGGATTTGTAAACCAAAGATTCGAGACTCGGTATCCGCCTAAAATATTTTGCAAATATTATTCAGTACCACCTTAGTACCTAAAGCTAGCCGCATATATATATATATATATATATATATATATATATATATATATATATATATATATATATATATATATATATATATAAATTAAGAAATTAAAGAAAAACATAGTTCTTTGTTATTAAAAATATGAAGACTTGCAATCAACTTTTTTTTAATGAAAATTACCTCAGTAAGAAAAAAGTAAAAATGTTAAAGACCATCAAGCATGAAAATGGTGATAATTTAAATTTGATACTAGCAAATATTTAAAGTCTTCTAAATATACTGTTACAAAAATCTAAAAGACATTGCAACTTTGTCTAGATCTAATACAATAATTCATAGAAGCCAGACATAACATTTACAGAAATTTCAGTTAGATTATATAATTTAGAGAGTTTGTATAAAGTACCTTTAATTCTAAAATTCATTATTTCTATGAATTTTTTTCTTGGTGTAAGAAGATTTATTTAAAACAAATATAAATTAGTTAACGTTAGAGTAATAAAAGCTATGGATTTTTCTGGACTAATAGTAGCACATTTATCACAAGTTAATAATTACTTAATTGAAGTGTTAATTGAAGCGAGAACAGGCAATAATGATCAAAAAAATAAGATATCGTAATGAATCTCTTCGTTTTTATAATGAATTGATGTGTCTTTTTCTGAACTGAGATATACTGTTCTGTAGTGTAAGATTCGTTTTTATAATGAATTTATGTGTCTTTTTTCTGAACTGAGATATACTGTTCTGTACTGTAAGATTCGTTTCCAAACAATAAGAGTTGATAAGTCATATTTTATGTTGAGGAAATATAGTTGTTGAAATAATACACATCTATGCTCATTATAGAGTCTTGATCATCAATTCAGTTAGATCGAAAGAGACCGAGTTAATAAAACAGAATCAAATCGATTGTCGCTGGCTAAGTGGGAAGGGGCTGAGATAATACATTTTATTATAATTTCTTTTAATGTTTTTGTGTTGGAATCATATCAAATACTTATGTGAAATGTTAATTTCGTTTACTTCACTAGTTTTTGTTTATAGCGTAATGTTTATGTTTTATAAACGAAAATGTGAAAAAGTAATGGAAAATTATTTACTCATATGTAATAACTTATTGATTAAACTCTTTTAAAATAAAACAGCCAACATCGATTTTCTTCTCAAGATTCTACTAATATTTCGAGTTAGCATGTAAAATGCTAATATTCTAGTAATAGAAAACAGAGAGAATAAAAGCCTTTGTTTTGAATTGGCAACAGATAGAGCTTGCTGTTATTTATTTTATATTATAATATTATTATTTTTTACTGCTGTCCAAATACGGAATACATTTTATACTGCTGTCCAATTACCGAATAGATATCTAAATACCATTATGCGCCATAGCTTTCACCAGTGACAGAAAATATTACATCAAATATAAAAGTAATATTAAAATGATTCTTTGATGCCGTATAGTCATGTAAAAGCTGCATTTTAAAAATTTTTGTGTGTATGTGTATCATTCATTGCTTCTGATATTTTGTCCACGTCTTTCAATGAAAAGAAAATGAGGATTATTTAATTTCGTTCATAGTACATATGTGCTTGCGTACGCAATGTAGAGCAACCCGACCTTCACAATTAATAATAGAGACTCTAAACTTAGGAATGCGATTTGGACGGTTTGTAGATCTGTAAAACGTTTTGGCAATTTTTTTTCTGTATTTTTGAGAGTAAGGGGATATTGAGACTAGGCGGGCGAATAATTAAACGGGGGGGGGGGGGGTCTTTCAGATTTGCCGTTCTTTCTTTTGTCCTTGATAGATAGGAGTCAGAAAGAAAAAAAAAAGCATAATCGAGCTGGCAAGAAGAAAATAACAGAAAAAAATAATCGAGTTGGCAAGAACAAAATAACGCTTTAGATATGACTTTAGTTATAACTCTACCTTGTATAGTTACAAAACTATTCCTGGATAGAAAATTTTGGAAAAATGAGATAATAAAAGATATTATTTGAATTTCATTATTTATAACTAAAAGCCTGTTCTAAAATCGGGCGTTTTCTAGACTTTCTCGAACCTGAACTATCAGGGACTCATTTTATATTACAATTTGAACTATCAGGGACTTATTTTATGTTACAATTTGAACTATCAGGGGCTTATTTTATGTTACAATTTGAACTATCAGGGACTTATTTTATATTGGAATTTGAACTATCTGCGACTTATTTTATGTTACAAGAAAGTGAACATGCTTTGTTGTGAAATATTTTCATTTCAAAACATATTTACTTGCGTTGTAGATCTTCATACTCTGCAGTCAACACCCTAATCTTTCCGTTT
This sequence comes from Margaritifera margaritifera, assembly GCA_029931535.1. Lineage (NCBI taxonomy): Eukaryota > Metazoa > Mollusca > Bivalvia > Unionida > Margaritiferidae > Margaritifera > Margaritifera margaritifera. The sequence goes on along the minus strand of JAQPZY010001272.1, from coordinate 1,176,779 downwards.
GTTAGTTATGGGTTAGAAGCTGATAAATACCTATGCACAACAACCCCATGGTCCGATATAATTGTTATTGTATTCGCTAAGTTAAGGGATTTTTATAATATCCTCTATTTCGAGGTAAGTTTTGTGACAAAAGAGATAACTGTTATTTACTTCAGGCGACAAATTACCTTAACTTGATTGCAAATATGGAGGCCTTTGGAAGAAAATTTTCCATTGAGTGGTTAAGAAGATGGTAGTGATATGAGGTTACCGCTGATTAAGGTCATGTCCAGTCAGTGCCAGCCACGAAACAATTTCCACCAGTGGGACAAAAAGTGATGCACGATGATATAATGTATCCAGACCCTTTCTTGACTGTACATTCTTCCTCAATACCGGGAAGTTTTGTTGCATGCCAAATGAGTCCGCTAAGCCATTTAATTCACAATCAAACAAATTTCTATTCATTCGATAAAGGTTTGCTTGCAATAAAAAGGAACACATAGAGGATATTTGCTCGAAACGAGTGAATAACAGATATATTTCATCGAATGGGTGAAAGTATTTAAGTTTTTCACCCACGAGATGAAATATATCCGTTATTCACTCGGAACAAGCAAATATTCTTTTTTATTTTATGTTCAAGCATATTGTCTAGCAATTTGTATAATACACCGAAAAAGCTGATTTCGTACTGTACCCTGCGTGATAATGACAGCGCTTTACCGTTTATGTTCCGCTCATTTTTGTTGATATTTGCACATAAAATATCCGTAGTTGCATAATGTTCATTCCAAATTCAAGGTAAAACTGCAGATACAAACAAAATGAAAAAAATAATAATATTTGCCCATTGCTGGATTTAAACCAGGTCCGGATGCAAATAAACCATCTCTATCTTTACATCACGCAAGCGTCTTACAAACAACTGAAACTTCTTACTCATAATAGTATCAAAGTCTATTGACGGCCAGTGAAAAAAATATCATATTTTTTCACTCCAGTGATATCACAATTATTTCACTCGGAAAATCAATTAATTCACTGCCTAGCATAAAATAAATTATGTTCCTCAATTTGTTTATGATATTCATAATATGATATTTTTATTTTTTACATAAAGTCATGATAAAAATTTGATTAAATTCTTTCTTTGCAAAATCCTAACCGGTGAATTTTGTGTGTCATTCAAGGGTTCTCACTGTGTGCCATTGTGTCATACTGCAACAACCGTCGTTAGTACCAAATTAAAATGTTGTTGGAATAATTACTCACTTGTGCACCATCATGTCATGCTTTAATAACTGTAATTTATTCCTAATTAAAACTGTGCTGGAGCAGTTACACCAGTCTTGATACTTTTAACAAGACTGTAAATATGGGCTAGGTTTTAATTGTACGTATGAAATGTCATGATATGCATATCCGGAAAATCGGAACGCTTCAATATAAGAAAAATTTTAGGAAATTTTAAGTAATGAAATCATTCATGCCTAAAGTCTGACAAAATGCGTCGAACAGTGATTTAGTTAAGTGATAAATACTCTTGTTGTTCTTTATTTTTTCCCGTAAAAAGATGTTACGTTTTTTAAGTAGTCGTCTGTTGAATCGTTAGTGAAAGGATATGAATATTTTGAGCCATCACTGCATCACGTTTGGTTTATCAAGTATTTGCAAGCCATTTTGGCGCAATTTAAGATTGTATTTACCAGTCTCAACCGTTTATTATACATGTGGTAAATTAGGTCCTAAATTAATTACCGAAGCTATCATTTCAGGAAGATCTGGCTAAACTCGCACGCTTGGCAAATCAAAGGTACAGCCTTCATGAGACTGCTTTACATAAAAGGTGATGAAACGTTTTCCCATGTTTGTATCGTGTTTTATATGTGTTATGTAAAATAATTAAGAAATTCAGATAAAGACAGACTATAAAAAGAATGTTGCTTCAAATTTATACTCGCGCTACGGTCAGCTACTTGATCGTTTTGTGTCGATTTTATTACCGCTAGTAAAGTACCTTTACAAGAACCTCGGTGTCTCTGAAAGAGATATGGAAGGTGTCAAAACTACATATACCCGACATAACTTGGGGAGTATATATATATACGTTTTACGGAAAAAATAGAGAGGATGCCTTTCCTCGGAATTTTGTTTGTTTGCATCGCTTTCGAGAAAACAAAGACAGTGTTCCACTAAGTTAGATTTAAGAATTCGTACTTAAAAATCAATATTAAGATAATTTTCAGTCAGCTGCCATTGCTAACGATAAAGTTCGTCATAGTATTTGTTATGTTATATTTTAATTTTCTTGTTAAAAATATTTTTATGTTTAATATCAATTATGAATTTTACTAGATTCGTATACTCTAATATGATGAGGTAATCTAGTTGCTTTTTGACTTAAGCCTCTCTAAAAGAACCCTAATAATAATTCCCCCCAGTTCAGTACCCAAAAAATAATTCCTCCCAGTTCAGTACCCAAATAATAATCCCTCCCAGTTCAGTGCCCAAATAATAATTCCTCCCAGTTCAGTACACAAATAATAATTCCTTCCAGTTCAGAACCAGGTGAACAGTCATTAGGAATTCTAGGCAAGAAAAGAGTACTTTGTTGCATGTATACATTAATATTTTATTATATGAAATGTACTTTCAAGTCATATAAAAAAAATTATATGAGAACAAAAACATGTTTGATAATAGTATGTATTTTCTAATACACAAGAATGATTTGAAGTACCTATTAACTCTAAGACTATCAAGGAAAAAATGTAATATTACCAGGACGATCTTAAGGACAGGAATTATATATTTAGATTATTACATTCAAAAGGACAATTTATAATAATAAATAATAATAGACTTAAAATAAATTCAGTGAGTTTGTGCTTATTAACGAGTGTTCAATTTCACTGACCATGCGAGTGGGTTCACGTGTACCTCCAGTCTTTTCCTTCAACTTTGTTCCTTCTTTCTTTTCTTTTTTTTTTTTGAGGGGGGGGGGGGGATACCCGCACATCCGAGTGGTTTAGAGCGATGGTGCATGAAAGGAAAAGCTAGGTGATAGGTGCCATTGATTCTGCTTGGGATGACTTTTCACTCTACCCTGTTTTATTATATCAGTGCAACTCTATGTACAAACTTATTTCATATAAGCGTGTATCCATACATACAATATGGGATCCACAGATAAGCACTTTCCTCTCTGCTTGGTTTATATGTATTATATATAAAGTGGTACAACCCGGCCATCAAAGCACAATGGTGCCGATGAGATTGCGCGGGGTTGGGGATGTAGGGAGAAGTCTAAATTAGAGCTACAAGTTCTCTTGAATGCGATGTAGAATGTTGTAGTCCGAAAAGGGGAAGACTTTTCTAATGCACTGAATCGTTGCTTTATGGGTTTGTGTAATGCAGATGTTATGTAGACAAGAAGCTGATCATGGTTTGTATGTGAAGCCCGCTCCCAAAATATATTCCAGATCCAAAAAGGCTGTGATAAAATGCCATTGAAATAAAATGAAAGTAAAAACTTTAACACTTAGGTTAATCTAGCACATGGACGGACACGTACATGGACACCAACTTTATCACTATCGCGAGCTACTGCCAAGGCGGTTTCGACAATGATGACAACTTGTTTATGTAAAAAACGAAAGAAAGAAAGAAAAAAGTACACCAAGATCTTAACAAACATAGAAGCAAACCAAGACCAAAAAGTTTTTACTCTTTATCTAAATTGCATCAGGCGTGGGCAACAAATCTGAAATGTCTTTTAAACTTGATTTAGATATCATCGATATATACAGTCGGTGCGTATTCCTTTTAATTTTCTCTCCTGTACTTTACTTTTTCTTGCTGTCATTTGTGTCCATGAACATTGTTACAGCGTGTCTATTATCCATTTTGCATGCTTTAATCAATGTAAAATTAAAACGTCATTGTGGATAGTAGAGAATATATATTCTTCTGCAATCGTTATAAAGACAAGCTGTTTTTCTAGAGAGTAAAGTAAACTGATAGATCAGAGATTCACAATTAATGATCAATAAACAAATAAATGGGGGGGGGGGGTATTGTGCTGGAAAATTTAGAACCTTTTTCTTTGCAGAAATATCTATCTATTGTTTTTAACACAATAGCTTTTTTATTCATGTATAATCCCCATTCACTGCCAGCCTCTTTTGTTTAATCTGCCATCACGTCTTCTTACCATGCGAGTAAAGGTGTAACATGATCATTATATATATATATATATATATATATATATATATATATATATATATATATATATATATATATATATAGAACTCAACCAGGCCACAGATTCCTTGGCAAGCGGAAAGGTGACCTTAAAGGACGGAATTCCAGCTGAGGTGCTCAAGTGTGGAAAGTCCAGCCTGCTACCACATCTCTATGATCTCCTTTTCCTCCGCTGGAGGGAAGGAGCAGTTCCACGCAAATGTGAGACGTCAGCATCACCACACTGTACAAGAATAAAAACGACCGCGGGGACTGCAACAACTGTCGCGGCAGGACCAAGTGTTTCCAGAGGCCCAGTGTGGTTTCAGGGCAGGCATATCAACAATGGATATGATCTTCTCCCTACGCAAACCGTAAGAGAAATGCAGAGAGCAGCATAAAGCACTCTACATTGCCTTTGTCGACCTCACCAAGGCATTCGATAAGGTCAGCAGGACGGACCTCTTCAAGATACTCTGAAAGATCGGTTGCCCTCCGAAACTCCTCAGCCTTAAGCTTCATTACGTGACAACATGCGCTGCACGGTACAGTTTGACGGTTCCACGACCGACAGCTTTGAGATAAAGTGTGGAGTGAAACAATGCTGCGTTCTGGAACCCGCACTCTTTGGTATCTTCTTCGCAGAACTTCTTAACTACGCCTGCGACACAGAAATAGAAGGAGTCTACCTGTACACGAGGTCCGACGAAAAATTGCACAACCTCGCTAGACTGAAAGCCAAGACTAACATACGGCACTTCCTTATCAGAGAACTTCTGTTCGCAGACGATGCAGCACTAGTCGCACAGACAAAAATCCTGCTCCAGAACCTCATGAACTGTCTCGCGCAAACATGCTCCATGTTCTCCCTCACCATTATCATCAAGAAAATGGTAGTCACCGGACAAGGCATCGCACAGCAGGCAACAATTACCCTCGATAGCATTCCCCTGGATGTATTCAGCAAGTTCTGCTACCTAGGATCGATAGTGACCGACAACCTGTCGCTTGATGAAGAGATAAACACTTAGAATTAGAAAAGCGGCCACCACCTGCGGCTGACTCACAAAACGTTCCTGGAATAAAAGCATATTTACCATCAAAACCAAGATGCTTATTTAATAAGGCTGTGTTCTCTGTAACCTGTTGTATGGCAGGTAAACATCGAAAAGCTATAGCTGCCAAGAGAAGAAAAGCAGCGTCTTCCATTTCCGCTATGTATGTCGCATCCTTGGTATTACATGGCAGGAGAAGGTAGCCAACGTTGACTTCCTTACCCAGGCAAATCTACCAAGCATGCGGGCTCTCCTTCAATGGAGACGGCTGCGCTGGATCGGACATGTGCACAGGATACAAGATGGGTGCATCCCAATGACATATTTTTTACAGCCAAATTGCCAATGCTAAGAGACCAGCAGGACGTCAAAAATACTCCCCTTCAAAGACGACTGTAAGCGCGACATAAGCGATTTCAACATCGATAACAATAAATGGGAGTTACTGGCAAGCAGCAGACATAACTATCGCCGCATGCTCTGGGTTGGAGCGCACCATCACGACAAACAGTGTGCCAACCAGATTTTATCTACCACAGAACACAGCAGTGACACTAGCAGCAGGCTCTGTCGTTGCAGGATATGACCTTTTAGCCATCAGAAGAAAAGCAGCAGTGCAGCACAAACTAACAAACAAGTCATCAGCAATTGCTACTGCATGTCCATCGTCTTGCGCAGACGGACGGATACTAACTAACTCTGTCTCTCTCCTTCTCTCTCTCTCTATTTATACATATGTGTGTGTGTGTGTGTGTGTGTGTGTGTGTGTGTGTGTGTGTGTGTGTGCGTGTGTGTGTAGAACCGATAGCGAACAGAACGTCAAACTAGTTCTTAACTAGCCTAAGCGCTTTCGACTTTCATTGAGTCTTTGTCAAAGGCAAATTACAAAACAGAAACAAACAAGACAAACATTAAACACTAAAGAAAGTGCTGAACTTATAAAACTTCACATGATTTTAGGTCTAATAGAAGTATTGTTTAAACATTTTAGATATCGTGCATTATCGGTTTGAACTCTGATGTTAAAATAACAACCCACCTTGTGTTTACCTGCAAAAGGAGGAGCAAGAACGCCATCTATTTTCTTAATAGAAATAATGTAACAGAAGATTATATCCCGGATAATTAATATTTACTGTAATAACAATAACAACAACAATAATAATACCAACAAGAACTTCAAAAACAGTAACAATTATAGTGAAGCGAATAAAATATATGCTAAATGAACGAATTATATCACTGAAAAATATGAACTCCAAATAGGTAATATTTGTTTTTACATGAGGGTGTCCGTTTGGAGTCTTCTCAGGCTTGGTTTCAGTGTTCTTAGGTGGCATATCAAGTAAGATTCCTTTTCTTTATTGTAGCTCTTGTTGGAATTATTTGTTGTTCCTATTGTTATTACACTTCAAATCGATCCATGAAGTCAGGCTGTTATAAATGCAGAAACAAACGATGCATACTCTGCAAACATATATATCAAAAACGTTCTGATTTAAACAACAGGAGTAAGGTTAACATGAACCAAAACTTGGGGTGTAGTAGCAAAAAATTTATTTTTCTTCTGACTTGTAAATGCTGTGCTGCCCAATATGTTGATGAAACTGTTGGACTTCAGACAGCGAACGAATAACCACAAAGCCACATTCGCAATAAACTCGACACTAAACTCGCAAACGATTTTGCTTCAGCCGGACATTCAGTCAAGTTCCTTGAGATGAGGGCAGTCGAGTTCAGTTCGTGATGGACAGACTCAGGGCGCACACGAAAGGTAAAATACTGAACTGTGCATCTAAAACACATAGGGAATTTGGCATTAGCGATAAAATCTAGCCTGCCCAAATGCAGTCCCTCTGTGCTCACAAAGATATACAATATTAAACTCTTTCCATACTAATTTAGTCTCTAATCCTACATCAAAATATTTCGTGACCTACTTCCTCTGTATTATTATTATAATTATTAGTTATTTATTTATTTATTATTATTATCATTAGTATTAGCAGTAGTAGTAATAATAATAATAATAATAATAATAATAATAATAATAATAATAATAGTGGTAGTGTCCCCACATGACCTTTTAGCTTCCAATTTCCGTTTTTAAAACCTAAATTTTGGTATTTCCCATAGAAACACTCTCAATACAGATACTTATATTCCTATTCATTGATACATTAAATATTTTATCCAACATGTAATTTTTAGTAGTCAGAAATCGACGATTCTATTACTATGTCAATTTGGGCGCTTCCTTGAATCCACCGCGTACGTCCTTAGTTTTCCAGTGTGTAACCGTGTCAACGGCTCTTTTCCTTGCTAATCGCATATGCTTTAAATTTGTATACGTTTTGATCATCTCAGTTTCATACAATATCCTTTTGATCTTTATTAATTAATCTCGCAAAAAGCTGTAGTTGCCTTTTGCGTAGATTTTGTGGGTTTTTTTTATCTCTTTTTTCATTTTTTTTTTAGTATGGTAGCTTTTGTTTTACCATAATGTTAATGCTCTCCCCTTTCATAATTTTTGTGTTAAGTTTATGTTTTATCATGTTATTGTCCCATGACACCCTTACGAACAGCTGGATTTAAACAGAATTTATTTGAATCATAGATTGTACAGAAAATATCACATCGATTTATGAGATTTTTTTTTTTTTAAATTGCATGCAATATTGTAATAGTATCAGATAGTAATTAACAAATATTGATAGCAGCAACATGTTGTTACATACTAATAGACATGATACAAAAATAATTGCTGCTGACGGGTGGGTGGGAGCAGGGGGTTTAACTACTCAGATGATGTATCATGTGGGGTACACAAACATACACACCAGAGGTCATACCAGGAAATTATTAAAACATAAAAATACAAGACAAATTAGTTTCTGTTACGAATTTTTGGACCGCACTGAATACCTCTTCATTTGCCTCAAGCGATTGCAAAAGGGTTGGGGTTGTTCATTTGTAACGAACATATGCCCATAGTTTGGGAGAATATGCTTATTATATGGTTCCTGATAACAGTATATTTGGTATACTCTAAAAGAAAATGTTTTACCCGGTTATTTGACCTAACCGCAGAATAGTGTAATTAAACGACTTTAAAATGCATGCCTTTCCTTTGCTTAACGTTATGACGTTATTTGTGACGTTATGCGGTATTATTTTAAACGTGTTAGATATCTGAAAATTATGATATGGGTATATGATAAATGTTTCTTTACCATTCAATTCAACCTGGTCATTCTTTGACACAAATAAGCTGGGTCGTGCAATGTTTCATATTATAAAAGGAAACGTGCATGTATGATATCTTACTTATTATATGGAATATTTCTTCTATTAAAGTTAGACATGAGCAACATATTAAGAGAACTGTATAAGACCCTCTTGGCATTTTTTCCATGTATACATTGCATATCCAAACTATATGTTAACTACGAAGGCAGGCCCTATTATATGTATACAGTCTTATTATTATTATTATTATTATTATTATTATTATTATTATTATTATTATTATTATTATTATTATTATTATTATTATTATTATTAATATATATATATAGGAGTGTCGATTAATGTTTATTATATTTTGTAATTATTGATTTAGTTCTCCAACTTGCTGTCATAAAAGACAGAAACATCACGAATTTTAAAGCGCATGCTTATATTGCAATCTTTTATAAATTAAGTGTCCTTCTATAATTTCTTTTATGATGTTAGATTCTAATGAGAACTGTTATAGACATCAGACTAACATGAGAGTATAATATATATGAGAAAATAATTGAATGGTTATAGCCAAGCACTCTTTATAAATGAGAAGTACAGTAAACACTGAGTTTGCACGATATGACTCTTACTTGCACCATAGCGTTACATCAATACGCTTTTTTTTAGTTCATACCCTCGCAAACGGATAAAATTTATGATTGTATAAATTGTGTTCTCCAACAAAAATTAATATGAATTGCCATGATATAAATTTATTTGAAGTAAACTGGCCAAAGTGTTTTCTTGACAAATAGCAATATTTAAAAAGGAAAAGTACTTTATCATTCTAGCAATATTCAAGCAGAGATCGCAGATTTAGTACATTTTTCAGTAAACAATTTTTGTCTGATTTAAATCGTGTTATCAGTCGTGGTTCCTCGTCAGTGCCATTCTTTGACCAAAACTTAATGGTTTGCGATGCTATGTCAATTAAGGTATATACTCGCGTATAATTCGGTTTCAAATGCAAACAACATTGACCCAGGGTCTATGTTGTTTGTTCTACTGATTAGTCCTTACAAACTGCATAGACCCAGATATGCCGGCGCATTATGCGACGGCAGATCTGGGTCTATGCAGTTTAAAGTTGCTATCGTCTTTTACGCGAGTATAAACGGTAAGTAGTTTATTATTCATCATGCGTGAAGACACCTCATTACCTCTCATATATATCTGGTAAATGACATCCAGGTATCAAGAATAAGGCCCGGTTATTAAGGTTAGGAGAATGAACGTGCAAAAAAGTTTTTTTTTATCTCTCCATTATAATATTCAATTACATTTTCATTAACCGTTTTTATAGAACGAAGCGGTGCACCTTTTAGGACGCAATTTATATTACTTTATAATTAATGGAATGAAATTTACCAGACGATGCACTTTTTGACGTCATTGTTATTATAATAATGATTTTAAACAAAATGGAAAATATAATTCATCTTAAATGAACACAAATCTAAAAATATCAAGATATTTTTTAAAGTCTAGCTGTGAAAATAGCTTCCTCTAATTTTTGAACTTATTTAATGCGTCAATTTACCTTTGATAAGTAAAATGTTTGTTTAGAAATTGGACGTACATTTATTTCCATTTTTCTTTCTCAGAGCTATATGTTGTTTTCCTTGACGTCATTGATGTGGTGTTAATTTTTTCTATGAATAATATTTTGCACATATCAATACACCATGTTTGACATGTGCAAAACAACATATTATGCTATAAATAATATGCGTACATTGAAATGACACAAATAAAACGGGATGAACGGAAACTCATACATACACGCAAATATAATTCAGTTTTTATTGTGCAATATCTTAAATATAGCTTCAAAGTATTATCACAAATATTCTGTATCAGCAGATACGTTGTTTCAACCGTTTCGATAATTGTTATGATTAGGATCCAATGCTACGAGTTTATATTGTACAAATAAACTATCAAAATTATGTCTGTTTTTTTCTAATTCAATGACTTGTAAGCAAAATATACCTAGAATAATATATGTTTTTAATTTCATCAGTAAATCCTGGATCCGGATAACTTTTTTTACCCATATGTTCTCATTCCCATTGAGAAATCATTACAAACAACTGTATGAAAAAAGTATGCAAAATTAATATAGACAACATATGACAAAGAGCCATTACTTGTTTGATCCTTAATGTTAGTATGTCTTATATTTTTTTCATGAAAAACGGTCAACATCCGGTCCGTACTATTCGCCACGAATTAAAATATATCGCTTTAGGTACCGGTAATGACGCAGGAAAAGAAATTTTATTTTTAGTATATATCAAACTTGCTCCAGAATCGAGGCTTAGATGATTAAACTAACTCTTCAGCACAACACAACACAACTCTTTTCGTAAATTCACCTCACTTTCATAAGCTGATCATATAAATATCAGTGACTTAAGAGAGCGGTAGGATTTGGATGACCTAATCTGTTGCAGCAAATTTCATTTGTGACATTTTGTAAACTATTTGATCATATCTGACCACAAAGCAAGTCCGATTCAGCAATGCATCACAGCGGGTTTCTCAATGGTGTTAAGGAAGAAAGGGAACATAACTTCACAGAAACGCGACCGGCGTCGTCGAGTCAAATTTCTTCAGAAAAAATTAATTTCCATGTCTGAAATGTAATGCAGATTTTATTTATTTTTTCTAACTCACAAAGTGCTCTTTCTTGTTGCTGAAGGTATAACTTCTATAGGCACACACAATCAAGCGTCGCATGACATGATGGGAAATCTTATAGAAAATATTAGGATATATTTTTCACATATGAAAATATAGGAATTAAAACAATACGAAAATTATTTCGCCAATAATTTTCTATAATTCACACTTAAGTATATAATAACAATTAATAGCAATTTTGCTGCAATTGTTAAGTAGAAAGATGTGGAGAACGGTGGAACATATTAAGATAGTTATTTTGTTCATTTTAGCAGCGATGAAAATTTCAATTTTAATGATTCATCAAATCAAAGCGTTGCATATGACGGATGTTATTCATATGTTAATAGACACATGTGAAATGTTGTGCCAACTAAGAATATATTGAAAATGGATGGAAATTTTCTCCTTCCTTTCCCTAGAAACCTGAAACTTAATTATACAAAAAAACAAAACAACTAAATTTAAACTTCTATTTGTTAGTAATATAAACTATATATACTCCTTCTTATTTACAAATGTAATAATCTGGAGATAATTATAATATAATATATAATAATATATAATGGGATAATGTTAATTAAAATTGTTGTATTGAAAACAAAAGAAAATGAAAGGGTCTTAAGTAGTGTTGAACGAAATTTGAATTCTTATTAATTAGTATTGAAATTAGTATTGAATTAGTATTAGTATAAATTAGTATTGAATTAGTATTAGTGTAAATTAATATAAATTAGTATTGAAATTAGTATTGAATTAGTATATGAATTGATATTGTTGTATTGAAAACAAAAGAAAAAAAAGGGTTTTAAGTACTGTTGAAAGAAATTTTAATTCGTATAAATTAGTATTCCTCATTTGTGACGTCATTAACAATACGTAAAAAGAATACGTTTGTGAGCATTCACCTTCCTTGAAAAATCCTTAAATGCTCATAACTTTAAAATTACTTTGCATATTTTGATACAATTTACACTTCACAACTGTTATATTTAAAATTTCCGCTTTATTTTTACAATTTTATTTATAAACTTCTGTGTCACTTCAATCCAGTGATACCACGAGTATGGTAACAAGATTGTATGACATTTTATTATGTTAAGAATATCTTATATTACTTTTCCTTAATCGTGTGATAGTAGCTTCCATGGAAAATTAGAAAAATAAGATACATTGTGACAGTTGGGAATGAGTTTAGCTTGAATTGGACGATTATAAATTTCCTTCAATAATTGATTGACATTTATTTACAGATATCATTCTGTTATTCATGAGAGTTTGACAGTTTTGTGTATGTTTCTAACTGTATATAGCATCTGTGGCGACACAAGATTTAAACAAATTTACATATCTGTTAGGCAGTCTAAAATAGTGGGCGATTATGTCGCCATTCAAAGTATGATTGTTTAAATTTTATGTGAGTTATGCATTAGGCCAAAGGTTTTTACAACATTTCTAAAGAGCTTTCTAATGTTATCATAAATGTATAAGGCATTTTCCTCCTCAGAATTGGTTGATTAAGACAGATCTTTATTAACGTTGTTATTGTTATTGCTTTCGTTTACTTTGGCTAGCATGTGTTGGATGGTGGATCTTTCTTGTCATCACCATCATCAATATTATTATAATTATCGTCATTAATGTCATTAAGAACAAAAATGCTAAGAAAAGGACGACGCAACAAAAAGAGAGACAATGCAGGTGTTTGAAAATTAAACGTTCATAGAGACATTATGAACTTCATCATGAAATAGGAATCAAAAGAAGAACGAAAACGAGCGCAGTAACAACTGCTGTTTTTAAATCTAACTGGTTTTTAAATATTGTTGAATTTATAATCATCCAGTTATGAAGGAAGTTTATTAATGTGGCAAGAACTAGGCTTCAGATTTAGAAATTTAACACGTGTGGTCATAGCCTAGAGTATAAAAAAGATTTGATACAATAATTTAAACAAGGTAGAAGAGATAAGATGTGAGAAATTAATTATCGTGGTGAAAGATAAAGGTAAATTTGTGCAAGTGTGAAGCGTGGTTTATATAGCTTTGCAATACTTTTCAGTTGGTAAAAAAAATGCTGGTTATTAAAAGTAAATGATTATATAACAAGTTATAAATCCTAAATTTTCTTCAATGCCACAGCCATTCTCATATCAGATTTGCACGCGCTTGGTCCATAGCTGTCAGTGAAACAATTAGTACATCTATTGTAATCCAGGGAACTGCTTATCCGTAGAAATATTTTATTTTTCTGCGACGTCCTTGTTGAATATTTTATAACAGTAGTTTATAAGAGATTTTCTCTTGCAAATCGATGGTAGTAACTGATTGCTGAAGGGAATACACAATTGTTGATCAAATTTTCAAACTGCCCAGGATCGTGTTAGTACCAGGACTTTAATGATCCAAAACTTCACATAACTATCTCATCTCCAAAATGAAATCATCTGAATTACACCCATTACGTTGCTTTATTTAAGGTTTACATAAGATTTCCAAGTTTGATCCTAATTTATACATTTTTTACCAACTCATAAAGAATCATTTGGGGAATTTAAATCATATACTTTGCATGACTGCAGAAGATGAAACGGTCATATTGTTATTGAGGCAAACATATTTAGCATCATACATTTTTTGGAACATTTTTTTGGAACCGCAGACCCAGCTGATCTTGAAATATCCCTTGTTGTGGTTTGCACCATTGAGTTGTGTTCAAAATGATGCATTGATTAGGATGCATTCATTAATTATTTTCACCTATCATAAAACCTGCGATTATTCTTGTCCAAAAAGGCCACGGGCACAATCACACACACACACACACACACACACACATATATATATATATATATATATATATATATATATATATATATATATATATATATATATATATACATATAGTCAATTACCTCGCGAAAACATAATAGCATTTACGATTTCAATGGAATCTATGGCTCTGTCTATCGCTTTCTGTTTTTATAACATTATGAGTGATATGGAACCGTGATCACAGGGGTTTAGACCAAGAATAACTAAATTATTTAAGGTCAGCAGTTACGTCACGAAAGCTATACCAAGCTAAATCAGGAGCGAAAATATAAATATTTGTGAAAAGCTAAACGAGATGGACGAACTTCGTTGCATACTTTGATCTGAGTGCACTTTACCCCCTGTCAAATTTTCTCAGTAGAGTTGATATCGAAACAGACATTTTATTCCTAGTGAATTAATTTAAATACAGTGCAAAACATTCCTCAATGAAATTTTTAAATTTTTACTTATATTAAAACCGAGCTGTAAGTTGTTCATCAAAAATATTATTATAAATTAAATGCTTCTGTCTTCTTTTTAACTTTATAAAAATGTTACATAAACATATATAATTAGTACATTTTCGTTTTTGAAGCCACGTTGCAAACACAATACATTAAAACTGAAGACCTGACACTGGAATACTAAAATATTTAGGTAGGCGCTTCGCCGAAAAGCAGTCAGTTGTTCGAATGTAGACAAGAAATAGGGTTAACCTGTAGGTCTCAACTTAAGTGTGCACATTTTCTTTTCATACTTGAACGTTGAGATCTTGAGGCTAATGATTTGGGCAATGCTCGTTAACATTCTGCAAACCAATATCGCTTTTGTTAACAGGAGAAAACAAATGAACACTGTCTTGTATGGTTAAAGTTATGTTGCATTCGACAAATAAAGCAAGATTTTCAACATATTATGGTTTAGACCCATTGAACAAGTAAAGTCCCAAATCATGTCGTCGTAGTTGTGTTCAGGATTTCAATCCTGGCTCTTATTTAATCAAAACATTGCTAAACACCACATTTTATACCTTTCTCCACAACATTGTTAAACATCACATTTTATACCCTTCTTCACAAAAACGTTTTGAATCAAACTTACACGCGAATCGAAAACCTTGAATAACCTCGTCATAGTCTTCTGCCATCGTGAAAATTCATATTTGATTCATCAAGCCTGAACGATTCATAAATTTTGAACGGTATATCCCCATCAATAATCTGCTTTGTGCTAAAATCATGCTAAAAATAACTTAGTCATGGACAAACATATTTCATCCGTCAAATCACGATTAGAGTTATGGATTTCATATTAAGAGTGTTGAAGATATGGGCAACGAAATGTGTCTATTGAAATGTAGACCAAATTACATGAATGTAGAATTTAACAAATCAAATTTCATTCAAGTGATGTTTGTGTTTGAAATTCGATAAAACCATTCACATATTAGACCTTGTAAGATTACTTCATTCCGATAAATTTCTTCAGGAGTTGTTTTTCAAACTGAGATAGAGTCTTTACTCACCATTAGTTAAACAAAGATAACAATTCCGATGACGTTCTTCATATCACTTTACCGATATATACTAAACCTAAGACCAGGATGCAAGATATTTAAGTTTTATATCTAGGGGAAATAAGGTCAAATACTACAAGTTTCTTGATAGTTTTTTTTTCTTCTACTTCTTAAATCATTACCCTCAGGTAGACCATAGGATATGTGAAGACTCTGAACGCTAACACTATCAGTCTTTTATGGAAGGATTGATATAATTCTAAATTTAAAGTCCCTTAGTATGTTTCATCATTTGCCAATATTAAGTATTTATTAACAGATTTTACAGTTTACTCCATGCTCTCCTGCAAAAAAGAACTATAGATTTTGCTCTCATGCTCTACAATAACTTGTTTACAAAGAGTCAAATTAATGGACAAATGCTGTGCAGATAATGTATGATTAATTCCAGATTTATTCTGTAAACTTCTTGTAACTAAGTGACTGGGGATGAATTGAAACAAAATGTTGAAGGATTCACATGTTAATTAATACCAGCAAGCACATAGAGGAGTTTTCGGGAAAAAAATATTGCTGAATGGAATAAAAGCAGGTTCAAAAGTGATTACCATTTAATAATTCTTGACCATTAAGGGGAAAAGTAAAATCAAAGAAAAATGTTAAGAAACATTGAGCAATAATCTTCATAATATATCAAACCTGATAATATTGTTTAATATTCTCCTCGTTGGAAGGCGAATTAGAGGAGACTGCAATACTCCTCTTTAAGATTGTGGTAGTTTTGTAATCAAGAAACATTTGGAGCATTTAGTATCGTACCATTTTTTTCAATTAAAAATTCAATTTGAAATGTTTGATCTTTATTAAAGCAATTTTTTCCATTTAAAAATTTAGTATGAAATTTTCATTTTTTATGATTGAACAATGAGACCCTGCACAGTTTTCCCTACATTCACATATAATTATTTTCTGGTTGTATTCTCTAATTGTGTCATTACGTCCACTATAATACCAGTTCAACTTAATTATAAGTGTGTCATTACGTCCAGTATAATACCAGTTCAACTTAATTATAAGTGTGTCATTACGTTCAGTATAATACCAGTTCAACTTAATTATAAGTGTGTCATTACGTCCACTATAATACCAGTTCAACTTAATTATAAGTGTGTCATTACATCCACTATAATACCAGTTCAACTTAATTATATTTGTGTCATTACGTCCACTATAATACCAGTTCAACTTAATTATATTTGTGTCATTACGTCCACTATAATACCAGTTCAACTTAATTATAATTGTGTCATTACGTCCACTATAATACCAGTTCAACTTAATTATATTTGTGTCATTACGTCCACTCTAATACCAGTTCAACTTAATTATAATTGTGCAATGTTTACATCCTTTGTAGTGTGTATTTTTATGTTGCATTTGTTAATAAGCTCATTTTCGCCACATATAAAACTTGTAATATTCATTTCTTGTTTTTATATTTTTTTTACAAATAAATATGGCGTTGTTTTTTCAGTTGCAGAATAGTTTTTTCTGACTCCCAACTATTAAAGAATCATCATATTATTATCAGTTTACTATCAAATATATTTACCGCTCGTATTTTTTCTTTTTCTCAACCTTGTTTGTATAGATAAAACTCCTCCTCGTAAAATATCCCCTCAATATTCTCTCCCTTTAAGTCTTCCAATTTATACTTTTGCTTGCTTTGTTTTCTTGGTTTTAACGGCACTTTTAACACACTATTGGCTATACCATGTCGAGGAAAAGGGAGCTTACTGCCTTTCACAAAGACGCACCGATGCAGCAGACCCGTGTTGGCCTGGTCGGGTATCGAACCCGCTACACTTGGATTCCGTGTATGACGTTCTACCACTTAAACTAAGACGCTTATCCCTCTCTTTAAAAGTTATATACTACAGGATCCAATAAATTACTTGTCTGATTTTAGAAATCTCCCCTGTGAAATTAGAAAGATAGCCTTATTTTCCCAATTATTTTATATTAAGTGTTCCCCATGGATCAGCTGTTAGATAAAAAAAAGTTAATCTAAACTTTTGACCTGTTTTGGGAGTTACTGGCTTTAATTGGTGACATAGCTATTGACCTGTTATATGAATTATTGTATCCATCAGTAACGTTAGGCAATAGTGTACCCATTTACTGATTTCTTTTTCGTTACAATTCTTCCACATTCTCGTCTTCAGAGTTTTAATAAGTCTTTCTTTAACATAAACCTTTTTTGTCTGAGTAAGTGGAAAAGTTTTCGATACTTTATTTCTCCAGTAATTCCTGAACCTTTCGATTGTAAAATTATTTGTCTGAGTAAGTGGAAAAGTATTCGATACTTTATTTCTCCAGTAATTCCTGAACCTTTCGATTGTAAAATTATTTTCCTTCATCGAACTGTATTGCTTTTGGCTTTCGATCGGTAAATATTTTTCAGAAAACATCATTTATGTCGTCTTCCATTTTTGGTTTTACTTTCTAAGCCCATGCGTATTTTTGAAAGACCTCTATCACTGTCAAAATGTATATGTATAAATTGTTCTAGGCTTGATATGCTTGGATGTCAACGATGTGGGCCTAAGACTGATCATCCACGTGACTAAAATAGACCTTCCTGTAGGGAAATTTATTTCTTGCTTGCTTGCAATGTGTATGTAGAGTGCTTGGTGAACCATTCTTTCAATTAAGAATATTGAATTCTCTCTATTTGTTACGTTTAATTTGTTCCCACAATTGCTCGATATTGTGAAAGTAACTTGACTTTCAGGATCGCAGTAAAGATGTCTTAAATAATGTTCTTAGTTCACGTAAGTAGTTTTTACCTTCATTTATTAAAAGTTTAACAATTTAATTTAACATTATTGTTGCATTTAAATACTGACAAATCTTAAATTATAATCATGTCTAAAGTGCTTTAAGAATTAGCACGGATATTTTCTGATTTTTTTTTGTAGTAAGGAATCGATGTCTGTATATGTAAATAATGTTTTTTGTAGTAAGGATTTGATGTCTGTATATGTAAATAATGTTTTTTGTAGTAAGGAATCGATGTCTGTGTATGTAAATAATGTTTGCTTATTTTCAAATTTGGATGGTGTAAAAATATGGTCTAATATAATTGTCTCAAAAATTAAAGTACAGGAAAATTAAAACATTTATCTGCCCATCTCCTGCATAAATAAAAATATTCTTCCAAGTTTGAATAAAGCAGGAGATTCGCATACAATTTTTAATGAGCATCACATTGAAATTACTAGCTCTCTTTGTGACGGCAAAGACTACTCACTTACATGAGAGAAGTACATGAAATCAAAGTGTAAAAAATTTTAAAGTATGTTAAAGGTATTCATTTTGTATTTTATGCAAATAAATATATAGGTTTTTCAACTGTCTTCATATTACATCTTCAGAATTTTCAAAACATACAGTTAGAAATTTTCAAATAAATTTCAATCTTGGAAACAACTTTTCAATTCAATGATAAAAAGGCCAAATTTAAAATTTTTATTGAGATACGTGTTCTAACAAAAATGACATAAAATTTTAAATGTTGCAGTAATAATTGATTCTTTTGCCGGCCTGCTATTATCACTTCGGGATGAATGAAAATATTAATTTCATGTAGTTATACCATTTAATGAATTCTATTTCACAAATGTTTCTAATTCTGTTCTTTTTTCTGACGTCACACTTCATGACTTTTTGACAGATGGGTTTTGTATCAAAATGAAGTGCTTTTGATCCCAATACCCATCTTTTCATGACAGTGGCAGTGGAATGAAAACGATTTACATGCCGAAGGCGCCGCTTGAACATCAAATGTTATCGTGTTTAGGTTTGATGTCGGAGACGGTAACCACTAGACTAGAGATGCTGATTAGAAAATATAAAGAACAGATTTAAGCTTTAGTTATTCAAATATATTAATTCAAACAAATAAATTGCTATTTTTTTAATAAATGATACATACTATCACCATAAATTTATATAATTTAATTCTTTCAATTACAAATTTTAATTAAATAGGCCTATACAATTCTTGATAAACACTATGCGTCAGGTATTAAAGTATTGCCCTAGTCAGACTGAAGAATATCATATATAGATAATGTACTTCCTTATTATGCCGTACTGAACTCTATGTTTATCGTTTAGTGTTGCTCTCTCGAATGTTTAGATTCCCGTATATACTCGCGTATAAGTTGAGTTTATATGCAAACAACATAGACCCTGATCTGCTGTCGCATAATGCGCCGGCAGATCAGGGTCTATGTTGTTTGATTTACTGATTAGTCCTTACAAACTGCATAGACCCGGATATGTAAGCGCATTATGCGACGGCAGATCTGGGTCTATGCAGTTTGCAGTTGGCAGAAAAAAAATCGCGGATATATACGGTACTGTATATTTTTGTTCTTCCATCTGTTTCTTATGATTGTTCAGTGACGAAGTGTCTCTTTGTGGCTATCAGCCCTTTATCGCACAACATTAGTACCCATTTTTTTCTTTGATATTTTGTTAATGTTCTTGTGTTTTTTTCGAAGAATTTTATCCGTATGAAATTCCAAAAATATAAAGTGAAACTTGACAGGCGGGGCTCCGAAAGCTCGCTGCGCTCGCTCAGCAGTTAGGGTATGACTTTTTCTTTTCATTTTTATCATTTCATGAGTTAATCTTTTATAATTATTATTAGTTTCTGAAGTAAAAAGGTGCCCTTCTGATATATCTATTTCATGTGTGATGACTGACTTTTCGGGATGAAATTATCTGGGCACATGGATGGCATCTGTTATGCTCTAGATAAGAGTTCTTCAGACAAACCTAATATCCTCTAAGTAATACAGAAAAAAAAGGTTTAATTTTGGTAAAATATAAATAATAATTGAGATTTCATTGTTAGATAATGGATAATTGGTATATCAAATCTGGTAGTTTGTATGTTCCTTTTAGATTAAAATCTCTCTTCAATCCATATTAAGATAATATAAGTTTTTAATGTATGAATTACGAGTATTGGAAATGAAATGGCGACCAGGAACGGTTCAACCTTTCATACTTCATTCAAAACACTTTATTCGTTTGAACAGAGTTTTCATTTTCATAATATCAACATTTGTTCTAAGCATTTATTTGGTAGTATTATTCTGGCCTTGGATTTTTTAAAAAAAAATAGATTATTAAGGGTGACCTAGGATTTTCCCAAATTAACTTTTTCGGTAGTCTAGCATTTAAAAAAAAACACATTTTGGTAGGGTAGTCTAGCATTTTTATTTGAAAAATTGGTTTTGTAGCATAGAATTTTAAAAAATATGAGTGGGGATAGAGTAGCCTACAAATGTTTTAAAATAAATTTATTTTGATCGCGTGGGGTGGGTTGTTTGTGTTTGAAAAAAAGTAAGATAATGGAGTGGGGGTTCAGGAAGCACATCCTTTTATTACTATTGACAGATATTTGTATTCAAACACATTGAAAACTAAAGCCATGACAAAATGACTCTATAACTTTAGAATACTTTTTAAAAATTAGACGGTTTGCATTAAAAACCTGTGAAGATTCAGTATTCTTACCCTTTCAACAGATTTCTTCCAACTGATGGCAGATCTGTCTAGCACAAGGCGGGTGACGTTTTTGTCCAGTTTATTTCTTGTAGGGTCAGCCTAAGTTGTGAAAAGATAACCACTTGAAAGTCATCAAATATGCGCCCAGCAAGACTCCAGTGATTATCCTAGATAAAGCGATAAAACGAAATATATTTTATCTCAATAGAATCGACTTATGAAAATGTTTTTAAAAAAAAAAGCTGTACGGTAGGATATTAATTTTCTCCAGATCTATTACGATTAAAGAACCGAAGAGTAGTTTTTCATCTAAGAATATATATTAGTTGATTTTGAATTAGTTTCAGCAACAGACCAGAAATATCCTGTTTTTAGATCTAACAGATGTACGAATTAGACCACAGCATATTGCAAAATGTAGAGGCATATAAATTTTCAGTTTAATATATGTACCCACTATGGAAGTGTCAAGCGTACTTAGTTTGTTTTCTCACACAAACATCTATGATAATTTCCCTGTGAAACAAATATCTTTTGTCTTTGTACAGTTAAGTCTTACTAACTATCATGGCTAACCCCTGTTGACTGTTCAGACAGAGCATATTAAATGAATAATCATGACGACTTATAATTATTTACGTACTTTAGTGTTCATTGTCATGTTTTGCATATGTGTCTATCTTTCGTGTTATATATATATATATATATATATATATATATATATATATATATATATATATATATATATATATATATATATATAACATAGGCGTTAAAACGGTCGAACATCTTATGAAAGTAGTATCCCCCTTTCACTAATAGTTTCTGGTTGCCCTTTTACTAAGTGTGCCAAAACAGTTGAAAATGCGAGATGACCAGGTGTGGAAGTACTAAAGTTGCTGGTGTATGTTGATTTGCAACCGTTCGTGGAGTCCATTTTGTATATTTACTGTTTTTAGGGCAAATAGTCACTAATGAAGGATTGAGGACAATGACAGGAGTCAGATTTAAAGGTCGCTGCAGTTTTTATATGTTGAAGGTGAGCTCTTTTATTTCAAAACGGTCTCTTCAATGACAATCCCGCAAATTTCAAAAAGCTTTTGCAGAACTATCATGGTCCTGAAAACACTTTATACTATGGTTATCTCCAAGTGTTCACAGTCTTGCAAGTGGTTTATTAATGCTGGTACAAAGGGTGATTTTACATAAATGCGAATGGAGATATGGATTTGCAAACGTCCATAGGTGCTGTTTTCGAATTTTCGGTGGAGAAGACAAATTAATTGCCTAGTTCACATAATGAGCTATGAACCGTCACCTAAGGTAATGATCATGCCAGATGACGATGATTAATTCATTCAATAGAAAAAGTCTCATTTTCTAACTGAATTTGGTATTTGGAGAGAATTTTCCACTGGGGGATATTATTTGTCTGATTTCGTGATTTATGCCAATAAGGACGGTTTATTTTGTATCTTGCTGTCAACACTCTCAAAATCGTTACTTCTCACAGCAGAGAAAATGAGCGACACTTCTCTGTTCGTTTAAATATTTTAGTAATTTTAAATCCATAATTGCTCTAGTATATGCAAAACAAAAAAATACAAATCAATAATGTTCTTTCTTGAAAAGGATTTTGCATTAGTGTTTGCTACTGATCTACGAATCTCGAATCGCTATGTCAAGCACAGTATATTGTATATGCCCCCTAATGAATAGAGAGAGTGCCGCATTAATTAGCATGGAAAATAAATAATTGATAACAGTAAAAGCAATAGATCTTAGTGCAAGAACTTTTACACGGCAATTTACCTCTAGGTATTATCAACAGAGGTCATGCTTATGACAACTCATAGACGTATCCATCTCTCTCTCTCTCTCTCTCTCTCTCTCTCTCTCTCTCTCTCTCTCTCTCTCTCAATCTCTCTCTCTTTCTCTCTCTCTCTCTCTCTCTCTATATATATATATATATATATATATATATATATATATATATATACATTGTCAAACCTGTTTTAAGCAGTCATCCAAGGGGAAAGACCAAGCTACACAGGTGGCCTCTTAATGCAGGTTCACCTTTCAAACTTGGTACTTTAACAAACACCGCCACCGAATTGCATCATCATCATCATCATTATTATTATTATTATTATTATTATTATTATTATTATTATTATTATTTAAAGTGATTGACATAATTTACTATTGAAAGAATTCGCCGTATAAATTTATCATTCATAAATTCTGATGAAAAATGATTTCATGCATAGGTGTCTTCATGCTTTCCCTCTGTCCGATTTTCATGTAGTACTCAGCTCCTTGCATATTGCAGCTGGTATCGTCTGTCTCAGAAGTAACAGTTTTATGCCAAATATATAAAGCGTTAATCCAATTATTAACAAGTCACTTTTGTTCAAAGACTTGTGATGCAGTGCACGAGTTTTCGTCATCAGTTCTGTGATTTTGCAGAATTTGACGTAGCAGTCCTCGAACATTTTGAACCAACAGAAAATCTTATATGAAACAGTGACTGTAGTGTTGGTCAATTATCTATTGTTGTATTAAAAGGAGTAAACTAACGATTAAATGCCTGTTATCATTTTCACTTCATCTCAAACATGGATGGATATTTAATGATTATCTGATATGTACATTTGTGACTTTAAGTTCGCTTTTCTCAGACCACAATTTATTTTGTGCGTACGGATTGATGCAAACTTTACAGGGCTATTAGAATACTTTAGCAGGGTTTTGTTATGTTGTATTTTGCTACGTATAATAAATAAGAGTTGAATTTGATTTTCGCATTATAAAATATACGTAGGAAAAGCCTACTACGATGTTGGTCCACAAATTAGTATAATGCGGCACACACGGATAGAAATTGTTGCATAGGTTAAATTAGATAAACTAAAGCAAATTTAAGCTAAAATTATTTCGTTATTAATCTTTTCTGATGAATGCATTTAGTACGGTCATCTACACATCCCCTACCCCCCCACCCTCGACACACACACACACACACACATAATTGGGGGTTGGAGATAATTAAAAAAGGACGATTTACCTCGGGTATTACCACAACAACGAATTTTTAAACATTATTGCGGAAAGATTAGACAATTTAAAGTTAGAGTACGGTGATTATAAGCAAGATAAGGCGTGTTTACAGATCAATTCATATGAGATGCTTTACCTAAACAACGCCTTTCATTGGAAAATAATCGCTACATTTGCACAGTCGATTGGCTCGAGTGGCAGCTTTAACTTGTAAGAAACCACCGTTTGGTTACGAAACATCTGGCCGTTGACCACGGAAAGCGGGTGACCGTTGAACACATGACTGGTATAGAAGAATATTCACAGGGGTATATGTAAATAACCGTTTGAGACCATTTGAGCGCTACATACAGTTGTTCATTTTTAGCCTTTAGTGTCAATGGTGGGTTTTTTGTGTGTTTCTTCTGAAGATTCGCCCACCATTGATTCGGAATGTCCTGGTCCTTTCATTTTGCCGTGGGGTCCTGCAAAGAGATGCCCAAAAATCTAATTATGCTTGTACTTTGAAGAAAGATGATATTCTGGGTCATAGTATGACCTCATAAAATTTATGTTTATATAATTTAACGTCTGTAAATGCTTAACAGCATTTTCAAACCATCACAGCCAATTGGTTGACATTCCATTTCGTATTCATCAGCCATATATAGGTTTCACAATTAAAAGCTGATGTTTTGCTGATATATAATATTTTTCTTTTCTTTTTTTTAATTAGTTTTATTGACAAGAAGAATATGACACATACATTTTAATACATTAAAAATTGTAACTTTATTTCAACCACTTTTCAAAAAGACAAACAATATACGCAGTTCTAGACAATTGTTTTGTGTCACTGTTAGACTGCAAGATAAAAGCTAGGAAAGAAATTGATATATTGTTTATAAACATATTTCTTTTAAATTTAGAATACTAATATATATGAAAAATATTTATATTTCAACAAAACAAATATCCGAGCATGCATATATACTCATTCACAAAATACACCACCAAAGTACTCCTAACAATAAGTATTAGATTCCATCTTTTCTGACGAGTAGTCTACATTAGGTAGCATATGTTTGCTTGCCAAAGTGCAAATTCCGGCAATAGACGAGGAATTCAACGGCATTTATAGCGAGTAAATAGCTACTCTCTAACTCTATTAACTGCTTTGTACAAAAACCATCTTTTCATAAACTTATCCTCTTTACAGTTTTAATTAGTACTGTATTTTTCACATTAAACTTAAAAGCAACAATCTTATTGCGCTGAAATAAATTACACCATCAGTCTGAGTTTTGTCTCCAATATCAAAGATACTATTTATTTTTCGAATTTAAAATTGTTTGTGTGACTACAGTTACTTTTTATCCATTGTAAGGTATCATTTAAAAAATCTAAGTTACCCGCCAATCCTCAAAAATATGCTATATTGTCTCTGCATGCAACATACATAAAGAACATAGCTCGTTTAAAATAATTCCAATTCTTCTGAGAAATACATCCGTAGCCAAAGTTCTATGTTAGATATTAAACTTCATCCATCTTAGGTTTGGACATTTTGTAATTTTATATTGTAGCAAGAACCATTGCTGCCAGTCCTTATCTTCTAGCTCACCAAATTCAAAATTCCATTTCCTTCAAGTAGTTTGCATTTCATCATTTCCAATCAATTTTTCATATATACGTCAACATCCTTTTGTATTTTGAATAATAGTGTACACAACAATATTTACAAAATATTGTTGCAAATTAGAATCATAATTTATTCCGAATTTATTTTTGTGTGACTTTACAGCTGTAAATATGCTTTGAAAAATCTATGAAATTATTGTTAATAGAAAATTATCTTAAAAACGTACCCAGGAACCAGGGGCGTACTAAGGGTAACTGGTGCCCGGAGCGACGATGATGCATAAAGGGCCAGAATACGAGGCTCGAATTTGTATCAGCTGATTTGGCTTCCCAAGACCTCTGGTGCCCGGGGCAATCGCCCCTCCCTCCCCCCCCCCCCCCCCCCCCGTTAGTACGCTACAGCCAGGAACGATCTTCAGTAACAAAATCATTCACAAATCTAATGCCTTTCTGAAACCATGGTTTGTAATACACACTTTTCCATCTATTGTAGTATAAGAATTAAACCATATCTGTGCTCTTAAAAAATTATTCAGCCGTGGCCATTTTAAACAATCTAGTTAGTTCTAAACATGCTTTAAAAACCTCTGTCTAAAAAGGATTGAGATCCTTTTTATAAAATTAGTAAAATCTATTCCGAATAAAAAGAAATTACCAATATTTAATACTGAAACTTTTAACAAACTTTTCCATTTAGACTCCTCAGACAACAGCTATGTCAGTTTCAAAGCATTCACAAAATTAAATATATTAATCATATTTAATTCCCCCTCATAATAATCACTTATAGCAATATTTCTTTTGATTTTGTCATTTGATCCATGCCATAAAAACTTGTAAAAGAGTGTATCTAGTTCACTAAGAACCTTCGTTGATGGATTTGGCAATGACGATAAAAGATCATTAATTTTGAAGATAGCCAAACTATTTATCATTGTCATCTTTCCAAATGGAGTTAAAAACCTTCTATTGTACTAAATTTGCAGGTTCTTAATTTTTGGAATTTAAGATTGGTAATTAAGAGTTGAAAATTTTTACAAGTTAGTTGAAAACTTTACACTAAGACAACAAACTCAGTACATCCACAATTAAGTTTATATTCTGGACAATCTTTCATATTACTATTAGTTCTACATCTGATCCAAACCACCTTTGCTTTTTTATATTTATACTAAGGCCAAACAAATTTGGAATATTGACATAAAAGTTTAAAGCAGACATCAGAGATTTCTCTGAACCATCAAGAGTAAGTGACATATCATCAGCATATTGAAAAAACCCACATTGGTAATATTGCTTATGTCTATTCCCATAATAATAACAATTGGTAATATTGCTTATGTCTATTCCTATAATAATAACAATTGGTAATATTACTTATGTCTATTCCCATAATATCTTCATTTTTTCCTTATCATATGGGCTAAAATCTCTGCATAAAGGAAAAAAAATGTATCTGGAAAGTTGATCCCCCTGTTTGCACCCTCTATCGATACCAAACTAATTAGAGACTTGAACATCAATAATTACACAAGATTTAATGTTCCGATAAAAAAAAGTTTTATCCAATTTACTATTGGTTCTTCACATTGAAAAATAAAATCATAGCTTTATCAATAAAGGTCCATGCAACTGTGTCAAATGCCTTTTCAAAGTCAATTAAAAGAAGTAGTCCAGTTATATTGTGCTTTTTTGGTGTAAAACATTAAGTCATATACATTTTTAATGTTCTCTCTAACGTATCGTCCTTTCAGAAACCCCGTTTGATCCGTATGTATAATTGTGGGTAGCACAATAATACACGCAAAAAGAGTTTTGTATGATAAATTTAGAAGTGAAACGGGTCTCCAATTTGAAATATACTGCTTAGATTTATCACCTTTTTGTATTTATATTATTACTCCTTCTTTCGGCGTGGAAGATAATTCAACAAGTTCGTACCTAAAGTTAATAGCTCTCACTAGAAATTGTCCAATATGCCTCAACAAATGTATAAAAATTATACGGTGAATCTGTCGGATCCTGGGACTTTTTTATTAGACATTTTTTGTCAAACATTTGCAGCTTCTACATATGATATATAATGTTTGTAAAATGGTTTAGTATCAAGTGGATTATATGAGTGTAAAACTATATGTTCTATAACGTGCAAACAGAGATAGATAGACAGATGAATAGATGTACAGCTGTATAGATAGATAGATAGCTGTATAGATAGCTGTATAGATAGATAGATGAATAGATGTACAGCTGTATAGATAGATAGCTGTATAGATAGCTGTATAGATAGACAGATGAATAGATGTACAGCTGTATAGATAGATAGATAGCTGTATAGATAGCTGTATAGATATATAGATGAATAGATGTACAGCTGTATAGATAGATAGATGAATAGATGTACAGCTGTATAGATAGATAGCTGTATAGATAGCTGTATAGATAGATAGATGAATAGATGTACAGCTGTATAGATAGATAGCTGTATAGATAGCTGTATAGATAGACAGATGAATAGATGTACAGCTGTATAGATAGATAGATAGATAGATAGATAGATAGATAGATAGATAGATAGATAGATAGATAGATAGATAGATAGATAGATAGATAGATAGGAAGAGGGAAGAATAAATAAATGAGAGAGAGGAATGATGAATATATGGAAAAGCTTAAATTATTCAGTATTCTTATGGTATTGGTCTCCTGGGCGGATATATTTAGGTACAAGAAAACAATTTAATTCAGAAAGTTTAAGTCGAGTATACTTTCTTATGTGTTTGAAAAACTTCTAAAATTGAAGCAAGTGAGTATATCATCTGCATGTAATATATTCACTATATAAAATTGCTAAATTAGCTTTCAATACGTGAGGCATTAGTTTGCCCTGAAATCAGTGTAAACTTTGAACTGCACGAAGTACTTATTTTTAGCCCAAATAAAGAATGTTCTCATAATAATGTACCTTCTGGATTTGAATAAACTAATGTCAACATGACACCTGATGCCAATAGCTCGAGGCGATCTGATTTTGTTTTCTTTGCTATAATCTTCACTCCCTAATGATGTGTCTGGTTGAATTTGATGAATGCATTACTAACTCCTGGTCAAGTTCATTTTGAATCGAGGGGTTTGGAGCTAAATCTGTTTTTTTTTTTAAATTAAATAGGTCTGATATCAGCCTTAAAATTGACGAGAAACACAATAGATTGTGATATTACAATTTACAGGCTATTAGGATGGCAGAAGAATGCTCAGGAAATGGACTATGTCGATTAGCCAACAGCTACTGATTCCTCTACGGCTGATCTTGAAATATATTTTCACGGCCAAAAGGATTCCGTCGTCTGGCTAACGTAGAAGGCTCCTGATTCATCCCTATGGCATTTTTACGCAAGAACAGATAAATCAGACTTTAATCATAATCTTTAAATTCATGCGACCAAATAACATAATCCGTAAGCTAAAATTGCCCGTCAGTTGGACCAAATAACATAATCTGTAAGCTTTAATTGCCCGTCAGTTGGACCAAATTACATAATCCGTAAGCTTTAATTGCCCGTCAGTTGGACCTTTGCCATAATAATCGATGAAAGGCGCTTTTTGGCGCAAGGGCTAAAACTCGCCTTTCATTGATCTTTTTTTTTATTGTTAGTCACCATAAAATTAGTCCAGTTCTGGTACAGGGACTAAAAAAATCAGCCTTTCACAGGTCCATCCATGAAAATTAGTCTATAAAACTGGGACTATGATTTGTATATTGTTGTTCATAATAAAAAAACCTGCTGTGAATTAGGAGGTAATATAAAACTGATCAAATCCCTATCTAAACCTCTCTGGTGTACTTCAAGTTATTTTATCAAAGACCATTAAAGAATATGGCTCAATTGTGCATTTATTGCAAACATTTTCAAATAGTTGTTTATTGATGTCTCCAGAATAATGAAAATCAGAGTTTTTACGTATATTTTTGTATGTAACCCATTAAACAATACAAAACATGTAGTTCTTTGCCTAATATACTTTGGCGCATGATAATTCGATTGAGTTAGATAGATGCAATTTGTATTTTCATTCCTTGATAATGAAAAATATTCTTTACTTCATATTACTGTGGGTAATGTTTATATCATCAAACACGTTTATCTTCTCGTGTCATTATCTCAATTTTCTACAGCAATAACTTTTTCGTGTGGTAAGATATCTAAAAAAAATTCAATATTAGTTTTATGTTCTATAGTGTTGTATAATTCTTCCAAAATGGTACATTTTGGTCGGTCGTCATTGATAGTAAATATGGGAAGTTTATCACAATTAAAATATTTAAGTAATAACTTACCCAAAACGTTGATCTTTCCTTGTCCTGTGCTTCCAACAAACATATAATGGCAATTAGATAACAAGAAGTGATGCTTTGTATCTTTTGGTTTTTATTATCAACATCAAAATGTATTATTTCCAATATATTACTTAGTTATATAAAACTAAGATTGATTTTCTTCATAGCTATTGAGTTTGTACAATTTTTAACATTTTTCTAAGGGCGCAATTTGTTTTAAATTTTTTTTATTTCTTCAAACACATATTTTATGGTTTGGTTCTCAATATTACCACAAAAATTGGAATTGCTGAAATTTCTGCTATGTTTGCAGTACCCACTATAAGTGTTGTTCTCAGAATAGTTTATATATATATATATATATATATATATATATATATATATATATATATATATATATATATATATATATATATAATTTATAACTCTTCCTATGTGCAGAACACAATCGCGGTAAATAATGATGTAATTCTGTAATGTTACTGGTTGTTTTAATTAACATTTATAATAGTATGTTACATTAGTTTGCAAAGCCAAATATAGATATTGTGGCATCAAACTCAAAACCAACATTATTTGTAATTATTAATTATCGTTGTTTTATCAAAGGAAACAGTCCATATATTATTTAATAATGATGATTCAGACAAAATTTTGCATACATCACTGCTATATAAGTGATTAGCACTAAAATAACGCCCATCATAATCACCATACATTAACCATGATTTTTGTTTTAAATCAGGGTATAGTTCAGGCCTTTTTATAATATATTTTATTGTGTATGTGGTACATGATAATTTTATGATAGAATATCCTGATGCTAGATTTCCTGGTACCAGGCTGTTTTGCCATTTGCATTGCAATATCGCTGCTTTTGGTACATTCTGACCAAGACTTTGTAGTTGCTTGTTGTTTCACAGCACCCAAGCGCTCAACCCAATTATATTTCCGAAGATCCCCCCTTAGTCCACAATGGTAATCCTATGGACATTTTTAACATTCAGTTCCAGTTAGTGTCCATAGTGTCATCCAATATCAATCCTATGGACATTTTGTTACAATAAATTCCCCTTGAGACCATAGTGTCATCTTTTCAAGATGGCCGAAGAATGGATTTTTCGATTGAGACCATAGTCTCATTTTTGAGTCTACACCGACACCAATAACCATTGATACCCATGAAAAATGTCCTTGTCAGTTAAAATCCGTGTAGAATTAACTTTTATCTTGAAAGTCAGTTCAGTCAGCCAAGTATTAACGTTTAGGCCAAAGATCAAGGCATCAATAAGAAGTAGTTGGTGATTTTAATTGTGTATCATTGCAATCATTGATTCGTTTACAAAAGAAATGACGTTATTAATTTTTCTGTGTATTTGTAAAGTATATAAAATTTTATATCATCGGCATTTTAGTGGCTAAAAATTCGAGCACTGCACAAAATAAGTTCTGAGCAATGTTCTTTGGCCTATATTTTGTGTGTGTGTGTACATATATATATATATATATATATATATATATATATATATATATATATATATATATATATATATATATATATATGATAATACTATTTATTCGTATTTAAAAATTATGTTAATGTTATAAAGCATTCTCCTGTTGAATCCAGGGATAGTACTTTCTGCTCTGTTTGGTGTATATCCTCTCTCTCTCTCTCTTTCAATCTCTCTCACTCTCTCTCTCTCTCTCTCTCTCTCTCTCTCTCTCTCTCTCTCTCTCTCTCTCTATATATATATATATATATATATATATATATATATATATATATATATATATATATATATATGTGTGTGTGTGTGTGTGTGCTGTATCTTTGATGTACCAAAAGATGTAAAATACATATTAATTGGAAGGAAATAAGGCTTGCCGAGTTTCCTTTCATGAAACATTTATACAACGAGTGGTATATCAGAGATACAGCGTAGATACAATGCATTTATTGCATTTATACTACGTACAAATACACAAACTTACATTTTCAACGGAGTGAAGATTGACAACAGGAAGCTGCGTAATGATGGAGGGAGTTAATTCTCCAAATGCCTGCCGAGCGTGTCCGCTAGAAAATGTATTTCTACAAGCTATTGCAGCTATTCCAAATCTTGTTGGAAATTGTTCATTTGTTTAATGAGCTTCTGTTTCATTCATATTGATTAAATAAATAAAATAGACGCTTGGGATTATTATTTACACCTTAATGCTAGTTTAAATAAGGAAAGCTGAGCTCTACAAACACTGGATGGATAGAGTACTGAAGAGTGGAAGCGTAGCCATTCTATCACCAGTGAGTACGTCGAAACGAGTGTTGAGTAGACACGCGAAATGACAACAAACATGAGGTAATTCAAACATTTAAAGTTATTTGCAGTTGATTTAAATCATTATTATGCTTGACTTACCAGTGCTACTGACCATATTGTAACAAACCTAAGGTACATATATATATATATAGCTTTGTTAGATTTGAGTGATTATTTGTTTGAATATGGGGAATGTTGGAAAGATATTTCTCAAAGCGACGAATTAGCCACTTATTAGGTACAGGCGTCATTCATTATGAACCGTATAAACGTCACTTGATGGTAGCATGGATTAGTTTAGTAAAAAGGCCCCTCCCAAATTTCTTAATATTATGAATTTTCGGGATATTCTCACGTATAGATGTTAAGTAAGGTGCTGTTAGATCCCTGGTGTGTTACAATATGATCGTTGTTATCCTGCAATCTCCCTCTCTCGCCCTCTCTGTTGGTCGGATTTTCGGTCAGTTTTACCATCAAAGGTCAAGTGTCTGTGTGTGTGTGTGTGTGTGTGTGTGTGTGTGTGTGTGTGTGTGTGTGTGAGAGAGAGAGAGAGAGAGAGAGAGAGAGAGAGAAAGAGAGAGAGAGAGAGGGGGCGGGGGAGAACTGACAAGGCTTCCTGACCACAACACAGAGAGAGAAAGAGAGGCAGTCAGTCATTTCAGTATTTTAAAATGGTCTGTTTTAGAACCTTGCAGTCGGTTTAGAAAAAAAAAGAAAAACAGAACCAAAACAAAACAAAGCCTCAGATACATTACAGTTTGTATTTGCCACCTAGCCAAGGAATTTTAAAGTACGTTCCTCTCGTCTCGCTATGCTTTTGCAACATTGTAAGATTGAAATCGTATAACACAAGAAATATTCCGTGGAAGTATATACGCCATTATAACCACACAGGTTCTTGTAGGTTATTTGGTGTAAGTATAAGCTTTTCGTCCAGCTCAAATTATTTTTTCTCTCTAACCCCATATATCTCCAAGAACGCACAGAGGCAGCCGATTCCGGCTGGCCTGGGGATTCTTGAATTACGAGTCCGACACTCTACCAACTGAACTACCTGGCTCCAGAGAGAGAGAGAGAGAGAGAGAGAGAGAGAGAGAGAGAGAGAGAGAGATGACTTGTGTAACATGTTTTATTAATTTAGAACATGTCGATTAAACGGGGATATGAACATTATTTTCTCGTTATTTTCTTAGTTTTTATCATAGACTAATAATTAGAAATTCATCACTGATTTAGAGAGTATTAAAGCAAAAGTCTACTTTTAAAACCATAATTATATGCGTATAAGTGGATGACATTTTGATATATCAACAGTACTGGTATATCATATTGCTTAATACTAACACGTACGTCCATTGCCATGTTATATATATATATATATATATATATATATATATATATATATATATATATATATATATATATATATATATATATATATATGCAACCAAGTGGAGACTTTCGATATAGTTTTATTGCTTTGCGTCGCTGTTTTTTTTCAAACAAATTAGCAGAAAAAATTACACTTCCTTAATGCGGCTTTTCACCTTTAAGTTTTGTACATAAGGATATCATTCAGTTGTGACCTGTATTTTTTCTCATACTAGGTTGGCATTCATAGTGATGCGCCCCTGAATACCATATTTTAAAAATAGCTTATTGATACGCAGTTTTATTCATTAGAATATTTAATATAACTTCTCAGCTTTAACAATTCTTAACCAGAAAAGCAATACAAAATGATTTAAAAAGATGTAAATATATTAAAATAGATAAAATGATACCCAAAAGTGTTAAAAAGTAAAAGGTGGCCACATTTTCACATGAAAATTATGGCACTAGAGGTGTTATCAATCAAATATATCAGCCTGTAAAAGTTCAGAAAGGATCTTTGATGATAAGAATAAATTAAGTTCGTTTAAAGGTTGTAAATTACTTGTTTATATTGTAATGGAGATTTTATGTACATACAGTTAGTAGATTTAATCTGCTTGCAGTTTTACCTATATACTTAAAATTAAAATTTCTATATTTTTTTCTTCATATTGGTATATTTTACTGTTGTCTATTTTATTCTCGTACAAGTTGATCAAGAAATTTCTTCCGTTCAATTAAAAGCCTCTGTATGTCAAATATGACGGTTTGAATGAACGTTACACTATATAGAATGCCATAAATTATTCAGGACCTTATGCAAATATAAACAGAAAGCGATCTAACTCATCGATATCGTCAACTAAACCTAAGGCAAAGTCGTATGTAACATATAGATCAATAATTATTAGCTATTCTGATAACTGTACTATTATGAGAAACAAAGACTGCATATCTTATTGACATATGTCAAAACAATAGCTCATAATCGGTGATAGAAAACCTTTGAATGGCATGCCTACCTGATGAAAAGCATACTCAAATGATGAGATAACGGAGAATAAGCAAGATCTTGTCTTATCCAGGAATTTTAATTGATACATTCCGCACTGAGACCTTGTGACCCATCATGAATAACTCATTTCAAACTAACTCTATGAAAATATACTTTTTACCTGAGGCTTAACCAAGGGTTTGAAGATAGCTATCTGATAGTATTGCACTATTACGGGTATGAATAGTAAAATGAGATTTTTGGCATTGCTAAGTACAATAACGCCACAATTATTATGGCAATAAACATATTAGTTATAAACAATGCAGAAGAATCGTGGATTAAAATTTCTTATTCATCTTGATCAATGAGATGATTAAAATATATCTGATCACCACCTATAACCTAGATCGGTGATCATGTAACTAATATAAGTATACAAAAAGCTCCGAAATGGCTTGATTTATATATCCACTTAAGGCTAAAGGCGTTCTAAACATAAGGTATATGATTATTTTTTAAATAAATTTTACTTTACTTCAACACATATAACGCTAGTTATTTTTTTTTACAGATACCCCTCTTTCTTCCAAATGTAAAACTTTGACCCCACATTTTTTCGATACAGTAAAGCTCAACGGATACAATTTGCATATAATATCATAATGAGCGACATTCAATGAGATTTTACATGAGACCAATTTACTTTCTACAGCTAAAAAAAGGAAAAAAAAACAGGCAAGCTAAATTTTCTATTTCCAATGTCGTGCTTTTGCTAAGTTGCACATTTGTACTCAATAAACGGGTTTCATAATCGCCGCTTAATCAAGGTAACGTTGGTTATCGCATTATCTCGTTAATCAAACGCAAGACTTAGGCGTCAGTAAACCAAAGATACCAGTTGACTATCATAGCAACAACCTATTTAGATAAGTTATAGAAACTAAATTGTATCCATTAAAAATAATAAATGAATAAAAAAAATAATGAAAAGATAAAAAGGATTATATAATTAATACATTATAATAGCCAGGTGAATATGCTCTTGACCCCATTCCTGAGGAAAATTACAGTTGCTTAGCAACTAAAACAAATGTGCTAAGTCAAATGGATTTGATAACATATTGACATATAATGAAATTATCTTACAACAAAGTTTGATAATTAGATGATCATTGTAAATTATTTCCTCAGTCTAACTTTCATCAAATATTTTACTGTTTAGTGGTGAGGAAACGGGAATAGGGTTAATGAAAAAATAAAAAATAAATAAAAACCATTTGCTAAGAGAAACTAAGATTCTATTCCTGTAAGGGTGATGCATTAACTAATTGAAAATGATGAAGGAATTTGGAAATAACATTTTAAGAAAAAGTGGTTGCCTCAGCAAAAGATGCGAAATAAAGAGGGATCATTGTGTGTGATGTGACTTGCAACATTCTGTGCAGACCCGACGTGTGGACACACTCGCCTTTTTTGATAAATTGTCCTACAAATTAATCATGTGCATAATAAATGTACAGTTTATACACTAAGTGCATGTCCTCAGTATAAATAGATAAATAAATAAACAATCCAATTCCAATCCGATAACTGACTTATGGGGGGGGGGGGAGGTGGCTGGAAGGGGGCAAAACGATCAGTGTATATAACAGGGTTCTCGACAACTAAATGGATAATCATTTAAAGTTTAATGTATTTAACTATTGAGAGCAGCCTATAATGTGTTGTATTCCTAATGGCTTTAACACCTTGAGCCTCCTCGATACCATATACGCACGAGAGCCAACCCTTGCACAAAACTATGAAAATGGACTATTAATTTACCTAATAGAAGGGTATTTAGAGTACAATTGACGTTTTGCTAAACTAGCTTTGGCTTTGTGAGGTTTAACTCCATTTTTCAGCACATGATAGGCTATATATGGCGGCCAGTATATTTGATGGAGGAAGAATCCGGGAAGAACTACTGACCCACGGGAAGCTACTGACAAGCTTTCTCACATGCCCACGTTGGTCGAGCCGAGACTCGAACTCACGCGGACAGGTGTGAGACGTGTGAGTGATCTGTGAAGGCGAGCGCATTAGACCATTAAGGCCCATTTTAAGAAACTGGGTCATCAAC
This sequence comes from Margaritifera margaritifera, assembly GCA_029931535.1. NCBI lineage: Eukaryota > Metazoa > Mollusca > Bivalvia > Unionida > Margaritiferidae > Margaritifera > Margaritifera margaritifera. The sequence goes on along the minus strand of JAQPZY010001272.1, from coordinate 1,139,779 downwards.
TATGGGCAAAGGGACTTATCTGTTCTTATTATGAAACACGTGTCAGGGAAATCAGAGGAAGATTTAGGTGCAAAGTAGCGTTTACCAGATTTTTTTTGTTATTGTGTAGATTCATCCATTGTTTCAAGCATAACCATGTTTTTTGTCTGCTTTTTTGCCATTCGTATAAAGACATCTTTGCATCAATTCAGACACACCAAAATATGTTTCATCAATCTCTTTATTCTCTGTTCGCAGCAGTTATTTTTTTTTTTTTTTTTTGTATAAAAATCAATGGAAAAAAATGCTTTGAAATACTGTTGAGCTCTTCTTTCTCATTATGGTCATCATCTCTTTTCGAAAGTAATCGCTAATTCTTCCCCATACTTTAATATACTATATAAAAGTCTTGATATCTTACCAGCTCAATGTAAAAGTCATGAACCAGAATTCTTTCACTAAGCACAAATACAAATTCCCGCTCGGAACTTATTACATTTGCTATTTTAACCATTTTGTTTCAATATTATTATCGTCTTAACACATTTATTGTTTCAAAACAATGAAGACATTACAGACAACCAACTTAACCCTTGTTCTTTCTTTGTTTCACACAGCTGCCATTGCTTTATTTACAATTTTAATGTAAATGATATTTTTCCGGGTTGTAGCAAGAGCTTCATTTATGTAGTCGATAATGATAATAACTTCATCATTGATGACAGAAAATTGATGACTTTAGTGATGACCTCCTAATCATATCGCCTTTCATTTGTGTTATATATGAACAAAAAAAACAAAACAACAAAAGGAAGAAAAAAATGTGATTTAGCTAATCAAACTTATGTACCGTGTATACTCACATATAAACTCATACCAACTGCAAACTGCAACGACCCAGATCTGCCGTCGCATAATGCGCCGGCAGATCTGGATCTATGCAGTTTGTAAGGACATATCAGTAGTACAAACAACATAGACCCTGATCTGCCGGCGCACTATGATACGACAGATCATGGTCTATGTTATTTGCATTTGGATACGGATTATACGCGAGTATAAACGGTATTTGTAAATTGTCCAAAATCATTTTCAGACGTTTAAAAGTGTTTGTTACTTTTTTCCATTACAAGGTATACATATTCACCAGTTTTTACCCCACCCCACCCCACCCTACCCCACCCTACCCCCATTTCCATTACAAGGTATACATATTCACCAGTTTTTACCCCACCCCACCCCACCCTACCCCATTGCTGGCTCCCGATGTTCACTCCTGCTTGCCGTAAGAGGCGACTAATGTAGGCAGGAGCTGCGGTGACTCAGTGGCTAGTGTGCCGGACTCGCGGCCAAAATGGTGCAAGTTCGAATCCTACCATCGGATTAACCGGTGTCGGCTACATTGATGTGTCCTTTGGCAGGGCACTTTCAATAATTGCCTACTTGTGTTGCAGTGCCGTATAACACCAAAACAAATAAAACAATATTTCTTGCATAACACGAATTGGTCGTTTTTTGCGATCTAGTTACAGCACTGAAAGGATTCCAATTTTAAAAAGTTATAATTTGTAAACCTATCGTATATTCCATTACGGAGTGATGCTTGATTTAAAGACAGAATTTCGTCGACATACAAGACTATCTCATCTGCCCTGTTTGACATAGCCTGGATTATTTACCGTACCATAAATAAAGCGTTCACCTCCACATACAAGTTGTTTCCATACAGACATCACTGTAACCTTGCTCCAATACTAGCAATATTTCAGTAATGATATAGATCTGGATTCATTATTCGATAAGTAAATAAATAGTGCCCATCGGCTACTATATTCCTTATGTGGTCACCGTAACACTGAATTCCATAACTGGTTACAGTAACGACGTCTTATCCAAACAATGTAACATACAGTCGATGTCTTAAATAAATTGATACCTGTTAGCGCCGATGCGAGGAGAGTTCTGAGATTGTATAAAGAAATAACGAAACGGTAAACTTGATTAGAATTATGTAGAGATATTTGCCGGCGGACGTAATGTTCATAACTTGACACATAGCGTGAAAATTATATCTTGCAGGCATATACCTTACATTTTCGTGACTTTGAGTGTCCGTGCAACTGTCTCAAAGCTGAAATATGACTTTAGAAGCATTTTATATTATAACTATACAAACTTATAAACTCAAATTAGGGTAAATAAAACTGAACAAGACGGATGTGCTACCATATATTTCTAATTAGTAATCAATACTTTTAAATTCCCGAACGTACAGTAGAGTGGACGTAGTTTGATCATACAAACTCAGTCATAAAGCCTCCAAAAGGACAAATTAAAAGAGATAGAAATGAAATAGATTTTTATTTTTCTCTTATAATGGATGATGTTTAATTTGTTCTTTTATTTATGCTAACCTTCACGAAAGATTAAAGTTTTGTCAACGGTTCACATCATCACGTGGTCTAGGAGATATAAGTATTATCTGTCAACAGATGATTTTAAATGAGTTACAAAACTTGCGGTACAATTCAACCATACTTACAATTCATCCCATTTAAAACAAAATTTAAAAATAAACAAATTTAAGGGGAAAAATGAAATAATAATGATTTTCGGAATCTTTAAGAGATTTTTTAAAAAGAAGATTCCAGATCCTTGCATGAAATAAGAATGACATTTGAATCTTTACATTATTTGGTTCTTACGTTTTGCAATTAAATCGCGACCATATTCAGGTAGATGTAATTAAAAAGGTGTCCGCTGATGTTAAATTAACGATTACATGGAAGTTCGAAATGACGTGATTATTACATCTTTATGTAATCATTATGCTGTCACTAATTAATTTAGTATCAAATCGGAAAGAGATGGCACGGAAGATGACATGATAGCTAATTCTGTCTTTAATTAAATAATGAAAATAAAAATCTTTCTACAATTTCATCAATAGCAATAAGAGTACTGAGAAAAAGGAAAAAAATTAAAGCATAGACAAATTGTGAGGATGTTACAGATTTACTGCCTGCTTTTCACGGCAGCTCGTAGCACATTTAATAATTTTCTAAACGCCAGAGACTAGAAGTATTCTGCATGTTATTTATCATATATTTCAACAGGTAGGAAGATATTCTTTTAAATAAAGAACATAAAAAATACATAATTATTTTATCACACCATTCAGGTGCCAATTGCGCGAATAATTTATATCGACACATCCAACATATAAAATGCATTTATAGACTAACTGTAAATGACTTGTTTACCCAAGTCGTATATTTTGAGAATGATGGAAGACTTGATGCAATATAAATTCACATCCCGTCTTATCTGAGACAGACTCAGTAGATAGGTTTTTATGTATGACTGTTAGTGAAAATGGTGTAAATTAAAGGAGTGTGACTAGAACGATTCGTACAAGTATTTGTATAATCAAACCAATAAACTGATAAACATGTGAATATATTTAAATTTAAATATTTCAAAGCATTTTATCTAATCAGGCCGCAACACACATTAAAACAATAACTTTGATTTAGGTTATAAGGAGTGTTCGGTTTTCATTTAGTGTGATATTATTATGGATACGGAGATTTGTGTTATAAAATATTGTAACAATTGCACACCATACGCATAAAAAGAAATCATAGCTGGCAAAACGAAAAAGTTGGGTTTCCTACCTTGTTGGTCGTTGCAATAAGCTCATCCATATTTTATATCATACTCACGAACAGTATTTAATTCAGACTCCATGAAAAAAAACCTTTGACAGAGTCTTAATAAAACCGTTTTACACACTTGTTAGAGAGATTGGAAAAATATTTAGGATAACCTGTCTAAAGGAGGTAAGTGAAATATTTATCAGAGTGAGATATCCTAGGTAATCTCTTCTTAATTTATCTCCTCCTATAGAGTCTGGAGACTCCAGCTTAATTATTAACACTCTGCGTTATTGTGTTAAAGCTTTGTAAAACAGAAAGTGCAGATAAAACTTAGCTTGTAAAACAACTATATCATTTTTCACATACTTCCTTTTGTTCTCTTTTTTGTGTGAATTTGAAACGAATATTATTATGCTGTTCTGCAGTCTTTTCCTACCTATGTACGCTTACCTCAAACTTACAGTATTCTGGAAAATCAACATACTGGGAAGGCATACTAGATCAGAACTACGTCTTCTGAGTTGGAAGTTCTTATCCATTATAATTCATATGGACAACAGAAATCTGGAAAAATGACAATAGTGTAAGAAACGTACAATAAAAAGATTAAACTCATATCAGTTTTACGTCGTACACCCCTTTTTGTGAAAATAATTTCAGCTGAAATGGTTATGAATGTTTGCATATATATATATATATATATATATATATATATATATATATATAATATGATACAAGGAAAGGGGTGTAAAGATAAAATATAATCATTTTTTTCCATTTCTGTGGACACTCTGCATATAAATCACCCCCTCTCTCTCTCTCTCTCGCTCTCTCTCTCTCTCTCTCTCTCTCTCTCTCTCTCTCTCTCTCTATATATATATATATATATATATATATATATATATATATATATATATATACATACATACATATATATAATTATTATTATTAGTAGTAGTAGTATTGCCGATATATTCATGTTGCTCCCGGACTAGAAATTAATTGTATGTTCGTTGCACTATGATTGTCCATAAAATTGGTAAAAGTGAACAAAACACATCTAAAATATTTTACATTAAAAATTTTTAAATGATTATACTTTTGTTTGATCCAATATATGAACGGTTAAGTTACGACTAAACACCGGGACGAACACAAACTGCAGATTGTTTTTCTTTGATATATACATAATAGTGAGAAAGAAACTAAACACAAAAGCGTGGCAATCAAAACACCTTAAGACATTGAATGAAGATTAGTAGGTAATTTTATAATATCTAATTTCAGATTTTCAGATGTACATCCTGAGAAAGTACATGCAGACCAGGTATTCAAGATACACCTGTTATTTTTGCAACATAATAAAAAAATCCCAGCTCCGGTTGGGAAATGAGACATTGCTAAAAAAAACAAAAAAACAAACGTACAGAAATAAAGGCTGAAATGATCGGCAGATGGGCAGATGTCTGATTTTTAAATAAATATTTTATTAAAAACACGTACTCATTTAATGATTACAAATCGTTACACATAAAGGAAATATCATGTATATGTGTAAGAAAAAGAAAAAACACACACACATATACACACACACATAAATTGACATCTGCGATTTGTTTTTACCCAGTTCACATTATTATCGAAACTATATTTTTTATTAGTTGTAAACATTTATCATCATGCTCCTCACGATGGTCGAGAGAGAGAGAGAGAGAGAGAGAGAGAGAGAGAGAGAGAGAGAGAGAGAGAGAGAGAGAGAGAGAGAGAGAGTATTTACAGTGTAAAAAGTCTGCTGTTATTGTAATCCAACGGAGAAACTTTTTACAAATAATGGATCTTAATGTTATATATCCGACTCTGAAGTGACACTGAGCAATAATTTAAAAGATATTCTTGTTGATATAAATAAAATGTTAAATGTACTTTTTTACAGAGCTAAAAGTATGATCGAAAAAATAATTATTTGTAACGCCTTACTTATTTACAAAGGTGATTATTCCAATTATCATGATTACGACGAGAGAGAGAGAGAGAGAGAGAGAGAGAGAGAGAGAGAGAGAGAGAGAGAGAGAGAGAGAGAGAGAATTCGATTGTGGCACATGAATCTAGAAAATGGATGAAATGCATATACATCATTACAGATCTTACATCTGCATTATTAAATAGGGAGAAGACTTAAAGTGCAACACGCATTTAGTCAACGGAATGTTTGTTTTTAAATTGTACATAATATAATATATATTATTATTTACAATCTTATATAAATCTACAATATATTGGCAGTTGTATTGCATAGCATTCGTGAAATCAGACCTTGAGATAAATGCTGTGTATATAAAACAGATTTGTGAGAACATGTCTATGCTGAGAATTTAATAATTCAAAGAATTTGTACATACCGATCTATGTATTTAATTGAAAGTAGAGAATACCTTTCACAATCAATGATAATGTTTTATTCATCTTCGTGTACATTACAGAAAGAACACAATCTATGTTCAGTTGGAGTAGAATCTGGTCTGTTGCATCAACAAGTTTCTATATGCAAATTATGTGATAATATTATTACTTAATAATAATAATAATAATAATAATAATAATAATAATAATAATAATAATAATATCTTATATTATGAGGATAATACATTTGGTTCTGAACCAACCAATCTTACATGTAGTCCTCAAATACTAGAATATTAAAACAATAAATGTCACGTATATGTGCAAATAAAACTCTTACTTACTACAGTGTCTGACACACTCATCGTAAAATATGCATACTCATACGTACACACGTTAGATTAAAACATATATCAGCTATACATGTAGGGTTGGGAGAGGGGAAAGTAGTGGGTCAAAGTTAGGCATCTCAGATTCTTTGAGCTATTGCATAATCAGGAAGAAGAAATTTGTTAGATGCAATCTTAAAAGAAGAGAGTGTTGGTGTTTGTTTAATATCATTGGGAATGATATTCCACAACACTGTTGCAGAATATGTAAAAGATGTGTTGTACAGAGTCGTTGTGAATTTAGGCAAATGAAGGTTGTTAGAGTTCGAAATAGACCGTAGTTTGTGTTCATGAATATTGGAAGATGAAATTCGGAGATAATTGATATATTGTGGAGCCATGTTATGAAAAGATTTAAATGTCAAAATTGCTTTAAAGCACTTTACTCTGTAATGAAAAAGTAAACACTGTAACGAATAAATCTGATTAAGATTAATAGAAATAATTAAGCAGGGGCAATATATATATATATATATATATATATATATATATATATATATATATATATAGAGAGAGAGAGAGAGAGAGAGAGATAGATAGATATATATATCCATTATAAAAAGTTGTTAGCATAGATTCTGGCACATACGAAGATATTCATTTCAGTAAGGCTATCCTGGAGGATACTGCATAACCCACGCGCTTATAGCTTTTCGAAATGTTTGTATTGTGACCAAATTTAAATATTCTTTATAACAAAACCCCAAAGACAAATTTACATATAGTCTAGATCATGAGGTTATCTTTACCACTGACTGCCAGTTTTTAACAAACAAGTGATTAAAACACCTTTGTATTGCCAATAGATCGGTTGATCCAAGAACCTCTATGTCAAAGACAATTTATTAATTGTCTTGCCAAAAATACCAAACTTCTCTGTAAGGACAACGTTCTAGATCAACACTGAACTGTAGGCAATAGAAATACAATATATATTTCCTATTATTAAGACAAATAACTTTGGCCAATACTTTAAAATACGGTAGTATATGTTTGTCCCTAAAGGCATTCTCCTCAATTCACCATACACAAAATTATTTTAGGTACATTTCCTTACTACTAATATCCATTTACAAAATTGTAAGTATACCCTTGAAAGCATTTGCTGAGATAAATCCCACACTTCCGCACCACAATTCAGAATTAGGACAATTAAAATATTAAATAATTTACATACCAGTTTGAGAGCTACGTCACCAAATTTACACAAGTATTTGGCTATAGTAAAAACACTACTTTCGAAGCCCGTCCAATAAGTTTATGTTGTGCTTTATTAAACGCACCTCCTATCTTTCGGGCCGTTTAACCTGTGCAAAATATTATGGATGATTACTTTGATTAAAAGAGTTTATTCCATTCCACATACAATTATATACTTAACAGAGTGATCTCTAGGCCATTATTCCCTCTTTTGCAAGTACAGGTTTCTTTATATGACTTTATTCTTACCCAACTTAAAGGCAATTACGCATTATTGATTAACGCATTTACTCAACCGCTAATTACCTCAATATCAGTGTTATAATCAGAGGTCCTACTTTCTTTGATTTTACTAAATCAACATTGAATTCACGTCATCCTTAACTGAGTCAAAACTTTATAGGCAGGTGTGAGTTTATGGTTTATTCCATCTCAGTAGACATTCAATCTTGCAATTCAGGAAAACATATGCCGGTGTCTCTAGTACCGGTAGTTATCTCCCCTGAAAATAACTTTTTGCTTCGTGTCCTTCGCAATTGATATTAAAACCAAACAAAACACTCAACTACCTGATTCTATCATGAGAATCAATTTTCTCTGCCAGGTCTTTGTTGCCCTGAATTTCTTAATTATTTTATATAACACCATTAAACACGAGACAAATATGATAAAACATTTTATCGCCCTTTGATTTGTCAGGCGTTGATTTTCTAGATTCCGAAGAAATGATAGCCGAAGTAAATTACTCACGACCCATTGACTACAATGATGATAACCCATGAGACTAGCTGAATATAACCTTCAGTAACTGTAAAGAGACTTACGGATAGTAGATAATTAGATATACTGGCTGAATTTCCCTACAGTAATGGCATGTCAAATCACATAAATCAAGCGAAGATTTTAATCTTAGGAACCAAAAGGAAAAGGAATATAACCATTTCCCTTGTATCATCTGTATCCAGTAGAGAAATATATATCCATCGGAAACGCCGCTATCAGATGGATGAAAACTGGATTTTAATCTAGGCTATTTTATTGGCAAATAGTGCGAGTTTCATCTGTTTTTTCCCCCTAACTATTTATGTTCGAAATGTTTTTTAATTTGAACTTTTGCACAGAATATTGTAAATTAAAGAAAGCGAATTTTAATAGAGAATAAACTCGGTCTAATGGGAAAATTCACTTAAGTTGCCAGTTGTTATATCTGGAATCAATATTATACGAACCAGTGGTAAGTAATCTTTCTGCAAAGTATCATCATTTAAGGCGGATACGGTAAAAGTAGCTTTTATTTTGCGTTGACTTATTTTCACGAATTTTTGTCAACTCATTATCGAATAGGATGAGCCGCTTTGGTTCAGTGGATAGCGTGCTGGACTCACATTGGTGGGTTTCGGGTTAGAATCATACTCAGTCCAGACCAGCCAGATCGGTTGCCGAAATGTGTCTGTCAGCAAGGTACTTTATTTGCATTGCCTGTGTCTCAAATACTCTTTCATTTGCTTATGTGCCGTTAAACACCAATCAATCAACCAATCAATTCATCATCAAATAATACATGATGCCACGATGGTTGGGCTTAATGTGCCGGCAGATTTGGTTCTATGCAGTTTGTTAGGAGTAATCAGTAGAACAAACAACATTGACCCTAATCTGCTGGCGCACCATGCTACGACAGATCAGGGTCTATGTTGTTTAAAGTTAGACCTGACTTATAATCAAGTACATACGGTAATTGAAACTCAGTATGTATGCGCAAATGCACAAAGCACGATATAAAATATTCAGTGTAATTTGTTGTCAAAGTGTGGTTTTATGCAAACCGGTTTCTCATAATAAGTTTAAGAGACCGTATTAGGACTACTGGAGTAGTTTTACATTAGGGAGACTAAGGAATACGTTCAGCCTGTCATCAATATTGAACCCTTGGGGCAACCATAGTTATGAGAAAATGACGTTGGCGTTCCCAATTATTTATAACCGAACAGAACTTGCTTGTTGAAACTTGGCAGGATGGCATATAGATCAATGTAGCTCGAAATTAAAAGCAAAACATATTGGTGAATATATATATATATATATATATATATATATATATATATATATATATATATATATACATAATGAAATTATAATTCATAAACAATTTTCCCTGGTTCACCCATCTTCTTGTATACTGATAAATACGGTCTATTTATAAATTCCATTTTTTATGAAGAAGCTGTCGTTGTTTTTTTTTTGGTCCCAAAGTCTTTTTCAGGACATACTTGTTTGGTAATTCATGTAGTGCCGAAACGCACTTATATTTACAACGCTGAGAAGGCGTACATTTAACATCATTCACTTCAATAAATTATAATATTATAACTTTGGAGAAATCAATATATATATATATATATATATATATATATATATATATATATATATATATATATATATATATACATATATATATATATATATATATATATATATATATATATATATATATATATATATATATATATATATATATATATATATACACACACATATGCAATTCTTCCAAATCTCTGACATGCAAAAATCGCTGTGTGTGATTTTAAACAGGTACCAAGGCAAACTCTATCAAAGTCTTAGGACTTTTGCTCGACCAGGATATCAGTGGGACTAAAGATGACACAGATACTATGCTTGACCAGGATATCAGTGGGACTAAAGATGACACAGATACTATGCTTGACCAGGATATCAGTGGGACTAAAGATGACACAGATACTATGCTAGACCAGGATATCAGTGGGACTAAGGATGACACAGATACTATGCTAGACCAGGATATCAGTGCGACTAAGGATGACACAGATACTATGCTTGACCAGGATATCAGTGGGACTAAGGATGACACAGATACTATGCTTGACCAGAATATCAGTGGGACTAAAGATGACACAGATACTATGCTTGACCAGGATATCAGTGGGACTAAGGGTGACACAGATAATATGCTCCGACTATCTCTGATCTGCTGAAAACGTGATAAGAAATAGTAACTGTTAAGTAATTCAAACGTAAAGTAAAACAGTGAAGTTAAACAGTGGAACAATGCATGACAATAGATATGCACATCACACGTTATAGTTTCTTGAAGTGAATTGGTGTATAACCCAGCTCGCCAGACCCAATAAATGTCATCTGATTCTGAAGTTTGCATTCTCGGTTACTTTAAAGCATCAACCTTTGTGAATGTGTTTGATAAAAGAATGAAATATATGCAAAAATGTCAAAATCCTATTTAATGACATATCTTCAAGGACTTTGCTTTCACCCGCTTCAATTTTTTATAACTTTACAGATGCTACGTTAAGTATCATTAAAAACGGTGAATATTGTAACAACTAATCAATATTTTGAATTAAAAGTATTAGAAGTTTGTTAGTCTTTTTTATGTAGAATCAGGGCACAATTCTGGTAAAATGACTGTATATTAGCTATGATGCTTTTCTTACATAATTCTTAGATAATTCAAGTTTCCTGAGAGCATGTAATGCCATAAACCTTGCCGTGCAGTGTGCAAGTATTGAACGATGCTGAAATGTAATTCCAATCCTACAATGTTATCATCACTGTAACAGACAGTGATCATTAAATACAATATTTTCCTCGGAAGAATATATAATACTTTTTTGGCAACATCTATTAATCTTTCTTGTTTATTGATGCAAAAATTGACTTATTTGTTTTGTTTTGTCTTTGGTTTAATTTTTACAGAAGGCATTACATTTTCAATTTGTATTCAACTGGGTAGCACAGCGGCTTGCATTGCTCAGTGTTCTTTTGGTGTAGTCCGTCTGGTTGTGAGGGAATCATCGGGACAGTATATACTCGCTTATAAGACGAGTCCAACTGAAAATTGCATTGACCCAGACCTGCTGTCGCATAATGCGCCAGAAGATCTGGGTCTCTAAAGTTTGTTAGTAGTAAATAGTAGAACAAACAACATAGACTCTTTTTTGCCGAAGCATAATTCTTTGGCAGATCAGGGTCGATGTTTTTTCTGCAGTTGGACTCGTATTATAAGCGAATATTGTGAAGGTTCGTGATAATAGGGTCGCTTTCTTAAAACTTCTCCACTTTAGTGCGTACTTAACTCAAAAAATAATCCGGTTGCAAATTTTTTTTAAATTTTTTTTTTGCACAGAGTCTTATGTAAAGATTTTTGTTTTTCTTTATGTTACAATCTGAAATAATTGCTTTGTTTCATAATGTCTTCAACCAATCTTATTTTGAAACGTATTGAAGAATTAAACCAAGCTTCAAAATGTGAGCTGAGTATGTACATAGCGTGGAGACTTTTTATGCAAGCATGGCCATAAACAAGCCAAATGAGGTGGAATCAGGGCTAGGAATGTAGTCATGGTGATGGAGATAATATGAAGAAAATAGCATTAATAGGTTAAGCATGAGGAGGGTAGTTTTATTTTGTTCAAGATTTCAGTCACGCAAATAATACATAATGTCAATAAAGCTTTATATTACTTGTATATTAATTTCATAGATCAGGGATATGATATATGGTTGTTGTTTTGTATTAGAATAAAGGGGGAAAATGTGATTTGTAAGGTTTTAAAAACACGAAACTGATGTTCGATCAAACTGAGCCAAAGTGAAAGTAAGAATATTGTTTTTTTTATATCCTAGTTTAAGATACGTAAATATAATATATCCCATGACAAACAAGTATTCATGCAACAACATATATCAACCATTGTCATTTCTTCGGAAAAGGCAAAACTGTTTTGTTTTGTTTTCCAGTGTAACATTTTAAATTAACTTTAATAAAAATCGGTACATCTAAAAATGTATTTAATGGGGGGAACATGGGGGGAAGGGGGGGGGCAACGGATGCCATTTAAGTGCACTGAAGATGTTTGGTTATGGAGGGATTACCATAAAATGTAACGATTCGTTTAATAATAATAATAATAATAATAATAATAATAATAATAATAATAATAATAATAATAATAATAATAATAATAATAATAATTGCAACGATAAACAAAATAATAATGAAGCCTCTTTGCATATTTCTTTTCATTTTCAATATTTAAATGACATTGGCAGACAAAATCAGGAATATACGTCAGGGATCAGACAATTAGATGTAGGTATGCAATTATAAAACAATCTTTTTTATTGCCTCTGTAACTAACTTTCAATCATTTCACATACCGTATCAAATGGTGCATAATGCCCACCCAATGCGCGACGCAAAGACACAGACCTACGGTCGTATTATGAGCTGTCAGGTTAATATGTATGTATGTATGTATGTATGTATGTATGTATGTATGTATGTATGTATGTATGTATGTATGTATGTATGTATGTATGTATGTATGTATGTATGTATGTATGTATGTATGTATGTATGTATGTATGTATGTATGTATGTATGTATATATGTATGTATGTATGTATGTATGTATGTATGTATGTGTGTGTGTGTGTGTGTGTGTGTGTGTGTGTATGTATGTAGTGTTTTAGGGCACCTCAGCACAAAAGTGGCTATGGTGTGCCAACTAAGGTAAAATTCGAAAAATGTAAAATTGCACAAGAATTTAGGAAGATAAACCTTTCCAAATAATTCAGATTTCAAGCGACCAGCGTAGATCCCGAACTGCCGGCGCATTATGTGACAGTAGATATATGTCTAGGCTGTTCGCGGTTGTAATGGAGTTGAGACAGGTAAATACGGTGCTATACAAAAACACGTTGTATGTAGAAAGGGATACTCATAACTCGATTAACACGGTGAGAATATGCCTTCTTCAGATACCAAGATCTTCCAAATTTACACAAACAAGTTTGAGACTGTATTTACAAAAAAAAGACTACTAAAATAATTTGACTTTACATGAATCAGCAAGAAAAGATAAAGACCGTAAACGTATATACATTTATTTTACCATAGAAAATTTTACCATAAATGTAAAGCAATGATTAAAATTTTTATAACAATTTGCATTCATTTATATACTACCTTTTATGTTAAAATAGGTTGAGATTGTAGTCGTAAAGTTTAAACATTACTTAAAACATTATTTTCTCTATCCACGAAAAATAAAAAAAAATTGAAATGTAAAATTGTTTTGCACATAAAACTTGAGCACGTGTTAGACTACTTTCACTTCACAGAAACATTGTCTTCTTAAGCCAACTGTAAAATCGAAATTGGTACGAAAAATTGCTACTTACGTTTGAGTGGAATAGTATATTATAAACTATTCTTTGGAAATTACAAATTTATATAACCTCTATCTGTTCTGTTTAGATAGATAGATAGATAGATAGATAGATAGATAGATAGATAGATAGATAGATAGATAGATAGATAGATAGATAGATACATAGGTAGGTAGGTAGATAGATAGATAGATAGATAGATAGATAGATAGATAGATAGATAGATAGATAGATAGATAGATATGTAGGTAGGTAGGTAGGTAGTCATGCAGGTAGGCAGGTAATTTTAATTCAAATTCGGGGTCTTTTCTTTCCTTATCATATGGGCTAAAATCTCTGCACAAAGGAAAAAAATGTATCGGGAAAGTTGATCCCCCGATTTGCACCCTCTATCGATACCAAACTAATTAGAGACTTGACCATCAAAAATTACACAAGATTTAATGTTCCGAAAAAAAAAAGTTTTTTTGTCCAATTTACTACTGGTTCTTCAAATTGAAAAAAAAATCATAGCTTTATCAATAAAGATCCATGCAACTGAGTCAAATTCCTTTTCAAAGTCAGTTAAAAGAAGTAGTCCAGTTATATTGTGCTTTTTGATGTAAAACATTAAGACATATAAGTCTCTTATGTTCTCTCTAATGTATCGTTCGTTCAAAAACCCTGTTTGATCCGTATGTATAATTGTGTGTAGCACAGTTTTAACCCTGCTTGTAATACACGCAAAAAGAGTGTTGTATGGTAAATTTAGAAGTGAAACGGGTCTCCAATTTGAAATATACTGCTTAGATTTATCACCTTTTTGTTATCATATAATTACTCCTTCTTTCTGCGTGGAAGATAATTCAACAAGTTCGTACCTAAAGTTAATAGCTCTCACTAGAAATTGTCCAATATGCCTCAACAAATGTATAACATTATACGGTGAATCTGTCGTATCCTGGGCCTTTTGTATTAGACATTTTTGTCAAACATTTGCAGCTTCTGCATATGATATATAATGTTTGTAAAATGGTTCAGTATCAAATGGATTATATGAGTGGAAAAGTATATGTTCTAAAACGTGCAAACATAGATAGATAGATAGATAGATAGATAGATAGATAGATAGATAGATAGATAGATAGATAGATAGATAGATAGATAGATAGATAGATAGATATGTAGGTAGGTAGGTAGTCATGCAGGTAGGTAGGTAATTTCAATTCAAATTCGGGGGCTTTTCTGTGTCAGCAAATGAAGATAGATAATCTTATCTTATCAAGATTCTCAAAATGTCAAAGTTATGAAGACACTTTATTGAGTCTTCTCGCAAGTAAAGCGGTTATCTATTGCTATCACTGAAACAAAGTTTGTAAAGTTGGCATTTTCTGTCAGAAATTTCCCATGCACAGTTGACATTATGCTGAGTATTTTTCTGAAAGAAAGTGCAAGTTTGCCGAGGTGAGACATATCAGGTGTTTAGTTAGAAAATCTACATATGTTGTTTTCAACGGAAACAGTATTAAATTCATACATTATCCGCTTGCCTTTGATCAATTATGTCCATTAAGAGCTGTATTTTATAGAACAGAAAACTATACATATTGCACCTGTCCTTGATCCGTTCGATAAAACTCAGTATAATAAGTTTGTTTTCTGAAAATTCCCAGAAAAGCTGCGATAAAGTTTCCAGAGCATTATTACATAGAGAACAGACATTACTATGAATATTCCTAATCCTATAGAAAATTGTTTGTTGGCAGAATTTTATGCAGAATCATCTTCTGAAACTTTGGACATTTGGTTATTTTATGTGGCAGTGAGAAATATCTATCCCAATCATTATCTTCTAAATCGGTAAATTCTGAATTTAATTTTATTTTTGAAGATGGTTCATTATTATTAAAGAACTGATTCTGGTAAATTCTTCTACTTCCTTTTCTATCTCTTATAATGAGCAAAAATAGTTTTGGGTGATAAAAGATATTGTATACTGAAGTCAATAACAATAAGGAGCGTTTCTTTAGCAGTTTTTTTATAGCTTTTAATAACACTTGATAATCTAAAATATTTGTTTTGAATCCTAAATTTTTTCACAAAAATATTGCAATTTATCCAAGAACAATCTTCATTTACAAAATCACGTACCGTTTATACTCGCGTATATCTGATTCCAACTGCAAACTGCATAGATCCAGATCTGCCGTCGTATAATGCGCCGGCAGATCTGGGTCTATGCAGTTTGTAAGGACCAATCAGTAGAACAAATAACATAGACCATGATCTGCCGGCGCATTATGCGACGGCAGATCAGGGTATATGTTGTTTGCATTTGGACCCGAATTATACGCGAATATATACGGTAATAAAAAATACATTTATCGAACCAAGTGTTTATAAAATATGCTAGAGTTTCCAATTTTTGTATTGGGGTTCATCTATATTTGTGGCTTTTAAAAATCCTGTCTATTTGTTATTGTAAATTTGTTTAATAGTTTTGAGTATGCTAAAAAGACATTGATCCAGAAATTATTTAGATGTTTCTTGGCCTTTTCTATTAATCATTTTCATAAAGAAAACAATTAGCTATGTTTGGAACACGTGCCTCTAAAAGGCTTATCAACTTGGACTAAAATGACATGATTCTTCTAATCCATGTTCTATTCATTGACTCTTTAAACATTATATAAATATCTTCTATTTTAAGGCACCTTTCTGATAGATTTTAACAAAGCAAACTCCCTGATAGTTTTTAACAATAATGTTTCTTTTAATTTTGTCTTTAATTCCACTCCAAAGAAAATTATAAAATGGAATCTAATTCTTGTAATATATTACTAGGATGTTTGCTTACATCATAAGCAATATAGATAGTTTTTTGCTAATGCCAAACTTTTGATGACTGTTATTTTACCCAGTGGTGTTATTAATTGATGACTATTATGGTACCCAGTGGTGGTATTAATTTTTTTCTCCAATGAAGAAGTAGATGATTTATATCTCTTATTTTACTTTCGTAATTTAGTTTCACCATATCATCTAAATTTGTTGAAAACACACTGCCCAAATAAGTGAACTGTATTGACTAACTCTCTAACTCATATTCTCTTCTGCAATATAAAATGTTACTACCTGCTCTACTCCCAAACCACAGTTTTTTTTCCGACATTTATAATAGGACCTGAGAGTTTTGAGAATTGACAAATAAGATCCAATGGTGCTTAAAGAGATTTTTCAGAACCATCCAGAGCGAGCGGAGTATCATCTGCTTATTGCAAAATTCAGTGGCTTTTTTATATCTTTAATGAAAATTCATTTTACACCTAGTCGTTTCCTTGTCACACGAGAAAGTATTTCAACGCATGAAATAAATATATACGTACAGAGGGTATAGCATTGCCGACATCGTCTCGTAATCTCAAATCACGATGTGGATTAACAATAACGGTGGACTTAATATTAAACTGAAAACAAATTAATTCATTTTTAAAAATATAATTTTCAAAGTTTGAACAAATCTAAAACCTTTTAAATAAAAGACCATAATATGGAATCAAATGCTTTTTTCAAAGTGATTCTTGAATTTCCTGTTTCAGTAAGAAGCTAGTCAAGATAGATGACCCAACACACTTGTTTTAAGATACCCCTACAACTTATCTTCTATAGCCGAGTGTGCCGAGTGTGTGTCAGGTGGGACGGTGACCATATTGTTTATGTTGACATGTGCCGGTATTTATGGTTTTGACATCAATTGTAATTCTATTTGACAAATTTCTGTCAACTGTACATACGCTTATGAATGAATTGTCCATTTTTATATTATAATCATCTGCGAGTTCGTTGTTATTAATATATTAAGAAATATAGATTTTCGATAATGTTCTCTTTGCTCTGCCTTGTTTCGTATTGTTTTAGGTCGATGAACATGCATCCAAAATGTCTTACATGGGAAGAAAAATCTTCTAATTTAAATACTGCGTCTAAATTAATTAACTCTTACAACCAAGGTAATCCTCCCCATCGTGAACGAATGTCAAACCCTACGTTAGATTCATGTACAATATGTCAGTACCTATAGGACTCACGGTACTAATTATATGGAACAACTGTGAACCTGATTAGAACTGGTGAAGATTTAATAGAGTATATACGGGTTTGGTGGTCCATAATTGGTTAATAATGAAAAGTACAATTTTAGTAAAAAATTATTTTGAGAGTTTATCCTATCTGCACCTAAAAAAACAATAGAGACAAGATTCTATTGATGCAATTTTAGTATTTTTATAGACTTGACTTAGGAACAGTCAATAACAACAGTAGCACCTGATTCATTAGGTGCAGAATGGATTACACGTGTTTCATGTACATGTAGATCCAAAATATGGCGCGGCTCATGTGGTTTTCATAACTCAGAAGCTTGCAGCAAGGATGGGTCTATACTGATAAATATAGGTTTGATCATGAGCATTTAGAAATTTAAAGTTATTGAATTTTTAATATCATGATGTTTTCATAGGTTTACTATGGGAGTTGAATTAGTACCGTGAGTCCTATACGATCTGCATTCAAGCTGATGAGCATACTAAAATTATTTTCTAAAATTGAAGAGTACCGGTGGCTACCTGCAATGAAGCCATTCGCAAGGTCGAGGTCAATCCTACGGATCATGCCTCCGAGTCATGTCTTGTCTCGCAGAAATAGCCAATCTAATCCTAATGCAAAGACGAGTATAAATGACATCACATAATACCAGCGGAGGTGTTAAAGAGATCGTTTGTTTAATATTTAAAAAAAAGGAAGCTGTACATTTCTGGCTGTTGACAATTAAGAATCGGATCCTGTAACTGTGTGTCAGGTAAATTAGTCTTGAAGAAGTTTAAAATAAAATATCTTGTACTTGGAGGAAAAATGCGTTTGCAGAAAGCCGTTTACTTGTAAGCGGCAAACTCATAATATCCGCGATAATGGTAATAGATTTTAAATCCTACGTCTGCATACATCACACGCAGATTACTTACAACTGGATGGATGGCCAAAGTGTCACTTTATTAATTAATATACAGGTTATTGAATTATTTTGTAACGGATTGTATATAACATAATAGACGAACGTGTCAATGGGACCATAATAATGGATCAAGAACCCGGGAGGGAATCTGATTCTAAGCACTGTCAATGTATTGTCCACATGACTGTCAATGTATTGTCCACATGACTGTCAATGTATTGTCCACTGTCAATGTATTGTCCACTGTCAATGTATTGTCCACTGTCAATGTATTGTCCACATGACTGTCAATGTATTGTCCACTGTCAATGTATTGTCCACTGTCAATGTATTGTCCACATGACTGTCAATGTATTGTCCACTGTCAATGTATTGTCCAAATGACTGTCAATGTATTGTCCACATGACTGTCAATGTATTGTCCACATGACTGTCAATGTATTGTCCACTGTCAATGTATTGTCCACTGTCAATGTATTGTCCACATGACTGTCAATGTATTGTCCACATGACTGTCAATGTATTGTCCACATGACTGTCAATGTATTGTCCACTGTCAATGTATTGTCCACTGTCAATGTATTGTCCACATGACTGTCAATGTATTGTCCACATGACTGTCAATGTATTGTCCACTGTCAATGTATTGTCCACTGTCAATGTATTGTCCACATGACTGTCAATGTATTGTCCACATGACTGAGGATGGTAAATGAAAATGACTTCGCTTATACGCATCATAAAGGAGGTTTGGGCAAAGTAAACAATATTAGCCATGTCCAGTAGTTAATTAGAAATTAAATACATATCACCCTCTTTTCGGATTTTAACTTGAGACTTGACCGCGGGCAGACTACACCGCCTGGTTGGACGTGGTCAATATATTAATATTTACGTATTCTCAAAGCGCATCATCTAATGGGCGATGAGAGAACCCGATTAAAACTTGGTCGCGGAAGAAAAAGCCTACAGGTAAAGGCAGTTAGGGCGTTCCATCTTGACGTGTCACTTTATATCTGATTATTGACCAGTGGTCAGTGGATCGTAAGAAGTAAACACGGCTTTTGACCTCTGTAGTCGCCTGTCTCTGCCATCTCCAACATTTTATTATAGTACTCTGAAATTCCCAATACGGAATTAATGGTATTTTGTCGCCTTGAGTCGTTTATACTCGAGATCTATCATCATGATTATTCTGCGGCTACAGGTTTTGTGGAAATGATATTGTGGCGAAATCATTTTAAGATGAGATAATGCTCAGGTTGACGCATAGAGGAATATGTTTATCATTGAAAGAGTAGAAAGAGTTCTCTCTAAAGATATAGCCCTTCTTACACGGTATTTTTCTAAGCAAAAGTCTTACATACGATTCATTAATTTCAATATAGAGCGTAGAACTTGTAATGTTTCTTTACATACTTGGTCATCGACAATACTTTCTGGCAGTAAGACTCAGAAAAGAATTTGATCGTGCATAATTTGATTAAAATATTTAATAAGAATATTGCTGCTTTTATTGAACATTTGACTTTTTAAATCCAAATTATTTAAAAAATACTTTCCGGTGTAACCTATAGGATAATAATACGAGTTCTATAACCACAATTATAATATAATGTTTAGATAGGTTGTTCAATAATTGGCCAAATTTACGATCTGACATGTACAAATTTAAATTTCACCATCTGTCACCCAATTTTTGTGAAATTTTCATTATAAACCAAAATTTGTATCTGATAAAGCGGCACAATTTTCAAAAGAAAATCTTCGATTTTTAAAGATAAAGGACTGTGCTAATTAGTAGATGTGGTTATCTCTAATCTAGACATTCGCCTTTAGACGACCAACACGGCAGTTCCGTTATAATCTAGTCCTGAAGAGCTTTAGCGCCACCTGGCAACGGTCCCCGCACAGCATTTGAGAATAGCTGGAAAGGGGGTTTATAAATTTTAGACATGTAAGTGTTAATTATAAGGCCCGTAATAAATGAAAAGGGCGTTAGACATTTGAGACATTTAAGTGTTGACTATAAGGCCTGCAATAAATGGAAAGGGCGTTTAGACATTGTAGACATCTAAATATAAACTCTAAGACCTGCAATAACTGGAAAGGGCGTTTAGACATGAGACATTTAAGTGTTGACTATAAGGCCTGCAATAACTGGAAAGGGCGTTTAGACACTTTAGACATTTAAGTGTTAACTATAAGGCCTGCACTAAATGCAAAGGGCGTTTAGACATTGTAGACATTTAAGTATAAACTCTAAGACCTGCAATAACTGGAAAGGGCGTTTAGACATGAGACATTTAAGTGTTGACTATAAGGCCTGCAATAACTGGAAAGGGCGTTCAGACACTTTAGACATTTAAGAGTTAACTATAAGGCCTGCAATAACTGCAAAGGGCGTTTAGACATTTGAGACATTTAAGTGTTGACAATAAGGCCTGCAATAAATGCAAAGGGCGTTTAGACATTGTAGACATTTAAGTATAAACTCTAAGACCTGCCATAACTGGAAATGGCGTTTAGACATGAGACATTTAAGTGTTGACTATAAGGCCTGCAATAACTGAAAAGGGCGTTTAGACATTTGAGACATTTAAGTGTTACCTATAAGGCCTGCAATAACTGGAAAGGGCGTTTAGACATTTGAGACATTTAAGTGTTGATTATAAGGCCTGCAATCAATGCAAAGGGCGTTTAGACATTGTAGACATTTAAGTATAAACTCTAAGACCTGCAATAACTGGAAATGGCGTTTAGACATGAGACATTTAAATGTTGACTATAAGGTCTGCAATAACTGGAAAGGGCGTTTAGACACTTTAGACATTTAAGTATAAACTATAAGGCCTGCAATAATTGGAAAGGGCGTTTAGACATTTTAGACATTTAAGCATTGACTATAAGGCCTGCAATAACTGGAAAGGGCGTTTAGACATTTTAGATATTTAAGTGTTAATTATAAGACCCGCAATAGCTGGAAAGGGCGCTTAGACATTTGAGACATTTAAATGTTGACTACAAGGCCTGCAATAATTGTAAAGGGTGTTTAGACATTTGAGACATTTAAGTGTTGACTATAAGGCCTGCAATAACTGGAAAGGGCGTTTAGACATTTTAGACATTTAAATGTTGACTATAAGGCCTGCAATAATTGTAAAGGGCGTTTAGACATTTGAGACATTTAAGTGTTAACTATAAGGTCTACAATAGCTGGAAACGGCGTTTAGACATTTAAGTGTTAACTATAAGGCATGCAATAGCTGCTAAATTCAAACTCCAAACAAGACACTTCACCAGCAGTCCAAAATATTTGCTCCAAACTATCTCAGCTTTCTCTACCATCAAAACCAAGGTCAGCAAAATTATGTGTGACCAACATTTAGAAAGACGATACAACAATTATCTAGTTTAGCAATAAAATTGATTTGTTTCTAATACAGACACGGATATGTTTGCTTGGTGCATACTTGTTTACCCGGTTCTATTTCATGTTCTATTTGTAATTTCCTACTTTTGTACGTGTTTCGTTTTCTTTTTTCTTTTTTTTTTTTGAACAAAAAAATGTAAGGTTGAATTATTGCCAGACAGTCTAAGGGAAGCAACTCCGTGATGCAACCTAAAATGAATAAGGTTATCTAGGAACTCCAACAATAAAGATTTCCAATGCGTGCAGATAAAAATAAATACTCAAACATAAATAAATATGTGTGACAATTACACAACGATAATTACATTACTTTCAAATGATAAACATACAGAACCATAAATGACATCAGCCGTATTACATTTTAATAGTAGATCTTCCCAGAAAATCTTAAAACTGACGTAAACTTGTATCCGTGAAATGGCGTAGGTTTTTTATGTCATGGATGTAAGGGGCTTGGTATGTAGTGGGTTTCGTAAGTATACAATGAGCCTAGTGCCACAATAATAATACAACAATCTTAATGGTTGATTTATGTCCGTCTTATCTGTTCCTAAGTGACTACAGAAGATTTATGGCCACTCTGTTACTACTAAAATTATGTTTCGGGAGATCGTAAATAATCTGAGCAGCAAATATCACACGCGACATGCAGAATTGGTCCATCTGAGCGTAGATTTGTCGAATGCATTTTCTGATACTTACAGCTGATTGCATACTTAATAGATTCCCTCCTACTCCTTCTTGTGCTCCTCCTTCTTATAATCCTCTTCATCCTCATTATCATAATTTTCTTTTTCTCGTAATATGGTTAGGTAAGATAAAAAATAGATGGGTGGATGGATGGATGGACAAACAGGCGGACAAAAAGACAGAAAGAAAGATGGATGGATGGACGGACAGACAGACGGGCAGACAAACATACATATAGATTAGTGAGTGGGTAGATATGAGCATTGATGGGTGAGTTAGATGGACGATTTGGTGGGCAAGTAAGTAGGTAAGAATCAAGTGGGACAAAATATGGATTCTATTAAAGCTTCACATTATTATTAGGTTGAACACTGTAGGAACCATGGACAGTTATCAGTGCGGCTTTTACTTATAAAGGAGTGCCGAGATCCGCAAGGCAAACTATTCAAGGTATGCCTCGCCAGAAGCACACTAGAGAAAAAAAAAAAAAAAAAAAAAAGATGGATGAGAAACAGTCTGTGACTTTAGCACCAAAGCAGCTGATAATAAAAACCTGAAGAGCTAATAGTTCTAGCCACAGAAGCTTTATTGCAATAATATTAATTGGTTAATTATTTTAATGCTTATTTACGCGACACTTCTAATCAGTTATATGATGAGATCGGTAGAAAATTGCACATAAATATGTCTTGCTTGACAGAGCGATCCAAGATTCCGAGATCAGTACCGAATGCGATAAAGAAAATTCTGTATCAAGAAAAATGAATTATCAATTCCGTCTGTTTTGTTGCTGATATTAGAGCAATTAAGTTAATATATTTTAGCATGTACTTGAAAACTCTAACAAGTAATAAGTTTCAATCATTTTCAACACCTTCATGACCGAAATAGTTTTCAATTCAGGGAGTTGAAAGCCAAATATAAATTTAAATCGTCCGTGTCGGCATAATTCGAGCTATCATCCTGCAGATATCTCGCATAGAAAGATTCACTCCAAATATCAAAGAGATTTAAAAGATAAAACTCAAAGAATAATCTTTCTTTGCTGAATAAATTGTTATAGCAAGCCATCTGGCATGGTCCTTGCTTCTAATCGAGGAAGAAAGGTTTTTTGTTAGAAGTTATGTTTTTTTTTTTATTATTATTATTATTTTTTTCCTGTAAGATGAAGACAGAAAAACTAAAAAGATTAAAATAAAACATCAACAGAAGAAATCGCCAACGTACCAAAATATGTCAGTAAATTTAATGGATAGTTACGAGGTTAAGAGCGGAAACAGCTTTTTCTTCTTGATATACACATTGTAGTATATTTTAGAAAGTAAGAAGATGCAACATCAAATTTTGATATTTAAGGACTTTGTTTCGGCTATATATAATAATTTCAGTGATATCATAAGCGAGGCATATCCATTGTGGAGAAAGCTTATACACCTAATTAAATAAATAAATAAATAAATAAATACAATTACATAAAATCTATTTTAAAAAAAAAAGCAAAAATATACAAATCGAGATCGAACTCGTGGATTCAGTTTGGAAGACTGGTATTATGATTACATCATACGCTTCCGCGCATTAAAGAAGATTAGTTCGAAATGACTTTGTACATTAAACTTTACCACCCTATTTTTATCTGTAATATCTGAAAACAGCAAAAATATATTGGCCTCTATTCTTATGATATTAGTTCCCATTATGTAGCCATACAGATTTAGCTTTTTCGCCTACTAACACGATTAATTAAAATCATCTTCCTGACATATATCTGATCGAGAACTCACAATTAGAAAATCAAGAAAGATGTTAGTTCCTTTCTTACCTTCAGCGATACCGTATGTCAAAGGCTTCAGTTTGTGTAACATATGAATTGTACCCTTTAACAACGATTACTACAAAGATAGTGACATCTGTCAGATGAAGAAGTTGTACAAGAATCTAGCACTCATTTTTAAGCAAAATCAGTGACCTGAAACTATTGTTATTATTATTATTGTTGTTGTTGTTGTTGATGATGATGATGATGATGATGATGATGATGATGATGATGATAATGATGATGATGTTTTGCTGCTGCTGTTATTGTTGTTGTAAACATCCAGGACGCCCCTGGTGTGAAGTGAGTACATTTTTACGTGAGCGGGCTTTGAAAAATTGGAAGTCACGTGCTATTTTAACATAATTGATGTGGCTTGTTTTGGGCTTTTTTATACGCCCGCCAAAAAGGTATGTAAGAATTGAATTTCCGGAGTCGTGAAGTCAGGAAGCTGGAAAATAAATTACACACTACACTAACGGCCGTAGAGAAGCGGAGGCCGTTCATGCAGTGTGTAATCGATATTCAAGCTTCATGACTTCTTTAGTTTTACAACATCTACCTTTAACAAATTTTGTGAATGGCTTGCTCTTGGGGTAAAGAAGAAGCCTGTATATTTTGGGATCAAAAGTCTATGTCACTGTGACTGAAAGAAGTATAATGGTTTCTACACAATAACTTTAATTTTACATCACAGACCTAAACTAAACTTTGTGGATGGCTTGAACTTGTCGGATTAATTTGCCGGTCATGGTACTCTTGTTCATGTAAATATACACTGGAATACTACGTAATGATGTAATTCAAGAAGTTACAAAATTGGATAATTTTCTTCCAATTTTAATAGTCAGACAAAATTAATATTTGTCTTTCATTCGTAAATATAAGATTGCATGAACTTCCCTGTGTTAACTGTATACGTTTGCTTCTAATGAAAAATAGAATTTAAAAAAAATTACGAAATAGGAATAGTTTGGTGACGAATTTTATTATTCCCTTGAATTTGTTTTGTTTTGTTTTTAAATCAAGAGCCAAGTCTTGCATTGTCCTCATATTTCGTCAGAAATGTGATCTTGCGAATTGCATCTGTCCATGGGACTCCAATCAATACTATCAAACGTTCAGAAAGAAACTGTCTAGATTGAATTCACAGTCATGCTCAATCTTGTGTATGGGAAATAACTCCGTATTATGGACCAATAGCAAAGTATTAAGTTGCTTCCCTTAGACCAGAATCATGGGGGGGGGGGGGGGGGGGTTGTAGGGTGGAATTTAAAGTTATCCTCAAATAGGGACCACATTCCCAGCAGCTACGATTTCAGAAGAGTCAGATACAAATATTAAGACTTTCTTTTATTTATACGTGTAGATGTTTGGACCTAAATGGTTCGAGCGTATCTGACATAGGGAATTTATTTATTTATTTAAACTTTATTTTCAAATTAGTCATTCAGTCCCAAACTTGCTATAAAGATCATTCACATTTTTATCCATAATTAACCTCCTTCACATTTGAATGTCGGCGATGATTAACAAAACATAAAATTATTTTATGACTGATTATAAGCCTTTAGGAAAATAAAGCTGATTACTCACCAAATAATACCCACCCCCCGCAATAATGACTTTCTACAATGTATGTGTACCAATTCTTGAAACTTTCATAATTAAATGCATGTTGGTGCAATTTAAAAGCAGAATAATCCCAAATTAAATATTAAGAATTTTAAAAAATACTTGTCAGGTATTAAATAAAACTGTACAAATATCGAATGAAAAGATTAGCATAAAATGTTAAAATTATATTTCACTCTCTCATTGCTCCTCCTCCTTCTTCTGCTTCTTCTTCTTCTTCTTCTTCTTCTTCTTATTATTATTATTATTAACTAGACTTATGAGTCCTTATTTTATAACAAGCCACCGTGGACAAAAATTAGGCCTATACATATTTGTTACAATATCAGAAAATGCCTTTGATTTTCCAAAATTAGAAATTGATTTTCTAATAATAAAAAAATTGTTTCCTATTATGAGAAAATAATTTTCTAATATTAAAAAGTCATATATTCGAAACTCATTTGCTCATATAAAAAATTGCTTATATTTTGTCCACTTCAGCTTTACATATTACTTTCAGTAGACCTGTTTTACATAAAAATAAATGTTGTTTAAGTTTTTTATTCACCGTAACCTCAGAACTTCACATCCTTTTTGTTTGATTTCTTAAAGAGAGTATATTGTTCAAGATACCTGTGCAAAATTCTGAAAAATTCAGAAAAATCTGGATGTAACAAAGAGATAAAAGTTAGTTTTTAAAAAAAATCGAATTCATGGAACAAATCCCACTGAATCCGAAATACAATTCGGTCGAGATGGTTAAATTACTATGACGCTTGTAGTAAGTAAACTAGTTTGATGTCCATCCGATTTTTTTTCTACGTACTTCCTTCGATCCAGTTTTCTATTTACTAGTATTTCAATATGAAAAATGTTTGAATGCAAATAACTGTAATTTTTGGTCCTGTGGACGTTAGGGTGGTCTTAGTTACATCCCCTTGTTGGGGTCGTCATAAAGCATTTCTGAGATCAAACTAATTTATTTTAAAAAATAGTTTCATTATGAGAATTATAATGATAAAATGCATAAATATTTTTACCTCAATGTTATTGTATCAATTATTATGGATTATTTATGAAGATGAATAATTTTACGGCCACAAGACTCATCTGCGGCAGCATTTCCAGCTAACAACCAAGCAGACGGAATCAGGCCACAATTAATACTTCCGGTTCAACGAATGTAGTCCGAGTCTATTTTTAGATCATTTTTTCCTCTCTCATTTTGGTGGTGATGTATGCATTAAATTTAGTCATTCTTAGTATTGATTTAAAGGAAATTGGTTATTGTTTAGAATATGAGCAATATAGTGTGGTTGTCTGTGTGTATTTTGGCGACAGTGCACAGTGAGTAATGAGGCATTGGTGCTGATCCGGAAGTGAAATCTGTGACTCATTGCACGTTGCTTTGTTTACAGTCCAGCCATTCACAATAATGCCGGTTAACCTTTGACAAGAACTTCAGCGTGAGTTCATCTTTGAAGATACTTTACAGCAACATATGATTTATTAGGATTTGGACACAGTGGAAAGTTCAGTACTGACAAACAAATGAAGAGACTATATAGGAAAATTAATTGTGGTCTGATTCCAGACAGCTTGGTCTAAATAACGGTTAGGTTTTCTCTTATTAAGAACACATTTTAGATGCTTAAATGCCGTGAAGAAAGATGGTTTGCATTTAATAATTGTAAAGAAAGAATGTCTTTAAAAATGATTCTGTAACTCAAGCTTATAAGATTTAATCATTATTTCTTAGTAAACTTGCTAAAACTAGTTAGAAAATTACACCCAAATGTCGACAGCAGGTGCGTGGAAGTATCGCCCTCTGTCCGCCGGTCGTAAAGGTGTGATAAATACATGGGCAGGTCCTATTAGAACAGAGATATATGCAGAAAGTTTGAAAAAATTGTGCAACAACACACGAGATAATCTAGATCGACTGACAGCCCAGATATCCAAGCTAGATCCATGTTTGGAGTATGGCATAGAACACTGGCACCCAGAAAGTCGACCAAGTTCAGGTAATTTAAATTAGATTTTGATCATTCTGTTAAATGTAAATTCTAAACAGTATGATAGACCAACAATGGCGTCATCCCTGATAAATGAAATAGGCAAAGCCTTGAAAACGACGGTAGCATTGGTCATGTGCATACTGATTGACATTTTGTGTATACTAACTGGGCTCATCTCCATACAGCATTACTATCAAAGTTACATCATGTCACATGAAAACTTGATTCTGAACGACCAAATCCCCCGACAGATGGGTTTTGAAAAACATGAATTCCTAAAATTGCATCCATAAGCAAAGAGGATGGGTGGGTGGTGGGGCATATTTGTAAACATTCACAAAATACATACTGTCTCATTTGCAAAAATATCCGGATTTGGAGAGTTTTTACAGCTTATTACAGCCTTCAGCAAGATATAAACAAGCAATGAATAGGTTTCATTACACAATTTATTTAATAAAATGTACATTAGCTGCCATTGAAGCAAAAATATTTGTAATAAAGTTTTTCAGTTGTCTACTGGATCAAGGGATAATAATACATGGCTGTGCATGATAAAGCAAGAGTACTAGTGGGCAGCCATATTACAAGTCTGTCACAAGAACAGTTGTCTTCATATTCCATCTCAAAATACGTTTTGATCTTCTGTGATATCTATGGGATATAAAGTTGATATTTAACATGGAAATAAAAATTGTATTATTATTTGTATGTTTTCATTTAAATTTTGTGAGAAAAGGATTTCAATATGTGAATAACAAAAAACCAAATATGTATCAATTGCTCTGCTTTATGCATTTCTTCATGTTCTATTAAATCAAGTCATATTTGGTACCATTTAAAAGCTAAATCAATTGTTTCTAGACTGCACAACATTTGAAAAAGTTTAAGCTAAATTAAAAAGGCATTATATAGGATCTAAATGTGAGCATACAGTTCTATCTTTGAAATAACTTGAACCCCATTTCCATCTCAACTGTTAATACATACCAATTGTTTTACTAGTATTCTATGCATTTATTCATATTCCATTACATCAGCTCATATTTGGTATGATGCAAAAGCTAAATAAATTTTATGTAGGCTGTACAAGTCATTTTGAAATCTAATTATAACTTTAAGGGCGATATCCAAGGCTTAAATATGAGCATACAATTCTAGTTTTGAAATAACTTGAATGGCTTTCCTGTTCATATGGTTTTATTGAAGAGACAATTTGAGTGTCATCTTTTTCTTGGTAGACCGACATTACGAACAAAAAACAAAACAGTAGCAGAGCAGCACTTGATCATAACACCACCACCACCACTATCTTTCTCTTTCTGTCCCTGATGGCTGTTCTCAGTTTGTAATGTTAGTGATTTACAGTGATCTTCAACAGCATTCAACTCATCCAAAATTTCATTTGTTTTTGTTCCCAAATAAAGTGTCAATCAAGCCTAAGTTATCAGCCAATTTGTAAATCAAAGACTGACAAGCAAATCTGATTGATCTGGAAATCATACTGCTTTACGGCAATAACTGCACTAAATGTGTTACCAAGTAATTGTGCAGATGATATTGTCTAATGATGTTCACAATTTGGTAAACTACAAAACTCTGTAATGAAATCTTGGTAATCCAAGTGAAAAAGTTTGAAGCACTTCTTTACTGAATGAACAATATTTCCAGAGATATAATATAAAATTGTCACGTCATTCTCAGATACAATTGCCTGCTCAAGTGTTGATCATGTTGCTGTGCAGGCTTTGGTTTTTCGTCAAGAAGTCCATGAGCAAGCTCCAGGAGCCAACACTGGATGAATGCATTAATTTCCTCCTAGTCAGCACTGAACTCAGATAAGGTTTAACACATTCCTTATAGAGTTTTTCATTCAAAAGCATGACATGAAAATTTTGAAAAATCACTTCTTTGTGTGATGATATTGAAATGTGTGTGGCACAGTTCCACAATGTATCCTCCAAACTTATTAACTGGATTTACATTATTTGTGAAATGCCCTCAATGAAATTTGTGACTTATAAAAACCTATGACTGTGAAAATAATAGAAGTAAAAACAACTGGCTGAATTGCCATCTACCATACTAATATACATACCGTCACCATATGTTGATATCCCTGACTCATGAGCCATGAAATCAGCATAAATGTGCACATAACTGGACATTCACCTTGTCAGCACTTTCATTTGCACATGAAAAGGCTGACATGTGATAGTTTAAAATCAGTGGGGGTGTTATAGATATCAATAATATATGTCACTGGTTGAAGCAAGCAGAGAAAATCTTCAGGGGAAGTAACTGGTAGATTGTAGTTAAGAGCATTAGTTTGGAACACTCGCCCAGAAAATGAAAATCACAGAAAAATTAGGTAATGATTATATTTGTACTAGATTGTCGGCTTTGCCTATGAAAATTTAAATAAAATGAATAAGATTAATAAAATAAAAATAGAAAGTGCAGTGGCATTAATAGAGTCATTGTTCAAAAAAGGAAAGAAACTTGGCATGCTAGTTTTTGACACTTTTTATTGTATAAAGGTATGAACATTTTTTTCAGGTATTTTAATCAATAAATATTAGATATCACTATTTTCCTTTTAATTTCACTGTTTGAAAATGAATGGGCTTATCCAAATAACAAAATTGCACAATCAAGAGAACCACTCTACATTATTTATTAGGTTGCTGTCACATAATATAACAAAGACCATTTATTTTAACTGTATTACTTACCTGTTGAGAAAATAAATCTCAGTTATAAAAACATGAAAGATTATGTCCACCTTTATTAAAAGATAATATTGTTAAAGTTCAAGCCGACATGAAAGATATGCCGAACACCTCCATGGTGGATAATATTAAAACATGCAACTGATCATGTACAGGTTGCATATCTAGGAACTGGAGAATAACTTGTTTACAAATTAATCTAAAACAAAACATCCTTATTTCATATATTTTGTATAGTTTTATGACTTTTCAAGTATTGGAATGTAAATAAACTTGTGATTATTTTTTTTTTATTGTTTCAGAAGCAAACCATAAAAACTGGTTCGTTTAGTAGTTTTTAGATTTTCAACCTTCCACTCTCCTACCTGATACTGAACTGCAACTTGTATTTCTTTAACTATGTGGAAAATTATAGTCAAGACTTGTCCTGTTTTATAAATTTTCATTTACTTTCTATTCAGTGACAGATCCCAACAGCAATGTGAGTTTATTTGCAAAATGTTCAGGGATGATAAATGATGGCAGGAGAGTAAAACATTGCAGATTTTTGTTTTGCATGTAAACTTGTGTTTTCTAATATGTTTGAAATTTTCTTTTCAATTTTAGTAAAAAAAAATTATAAAAAAAAAAAAAAAAAATAGGCAGATAATGTCTGTTTTCATCCATTACCGTGCACATAAAGTATGATTTATTTGTTATTTGACCAAAGGTTAGCCCAGTATCATGGATGCAGTATTTGCTGCTTGGGCACAGATTACAATTTTTGTTTGTTTATTTTTTCACACTGAATGAAATACTTATGTAGTTGTTAAGACAATGAAAAATAATGCTGTACTCCCTCACTCACAATAACACTATCCATGGGAACCAAAGAGTAATTCCCCTTATAGTGAGACCTCATTTGAATGAAGTACATAATATCTATAATTATACCACTGAATAATGAAATGGGATCCATGACTATACCCACCTTATAACATGTACCATGTTATAATGAAGGGCCTTATAATGAGGGACTGTTATTATTTGTTGATATCCAAAAATCTAATGGTAAATTCATTAAATAAAAATTAATATGTAAAATAAAATGAATTGATGCAGATCAATAAACAGGTACAAATAATTAACAATTCATTTCAGAGCTGATTTGTTATATACATGTATTAACAATGTATTTTACAGCTAATTAACAAATGATGGAAAATGCATATGGAATGAAATCAAGTAGAATAATTATTTCAATATTTGAGGGATTTACATATTTTTTTGTTTTAATCTGACTATTCAAAGTAAGACATCATTTGCTCTGAAAGTGAATAAATCAGAGGATATAACTATGAAATGTTTCTGATGGCATGGAATGTTTCAGTTAGGTACAATTTACTTCTTATCTGTTTCACAGCTCCGCCACATTGGGTTGAGAGAGAGAAAACCAAGGGCAGGTGGGAAGATGTGAATGTGATGTTCACAAGTGTTGACATGTCAAATGTGTGGCAAGATCACAAGGAGTTCAAATAACAACCCTCTGTTATTTGGCACTGAACAAGTATCAGACTTGCAGCTCGATCACATGAGAAAACAAAGAGGGTGGTGCCTTTACAAGCTAAGGGAATAAGGTCAAACATGCTCAGGAAGTTGTAGAACTCTACTTGGCACTGAACAAGTATTAAATTTGTGGCTCGATAAAAAGGATTGTCAACTTGAAAACAAAGTGAGTGCTGCCTTTACAAGCCAAGGGCCCACATGCACTGGCAGATAAGTTGGGAAATAACACTTGGGAATTAAATCTGACTTATGGAAAAGGAAAATACAAATTAAATCAAAACTTTTAATGCATCAAACTCAGTGTTTATACAACAAAACCCAAATATTAATACAAATACAGGTTGCATGAAAATGGAAGCAATATACTTGCTAGAAAACACCCATAGTAAACAACATTGACAGACACTTCACTTTGTGGTGGGTAGTATTTAATTTAATGGTAATATTTTCAAATTATTAAAATCCAAATATCTGTAGATACAAGTATTGTGAAATGAATACCTTCATGAAACAGATAAACACAGTGCATACCATATATGCATTTCTGAATGGGAATAGTGGCATGAAAACACAAAAATATTTGAATTGACAGTATTTGTATGTACTGCAAACATCTAGAGTTTCCAATATTACCCCTTGATTTATCAAATATTTTTGCATGTCATGCTTATAAGAAGACTCCTACTATGCATGAATCGAATTTTCAGTAAAAAAAACATTGACTTATAAGCGAGTATATGCAGGGTAAAAAGTGATATCATTGACAATTACAAATAAACAGTATAGACCCTGATCATCTGACTCATTATGCTCTGTCAGATCTGGCTCTAGACTATTAGCACTTGTATACAAATTAGACACATGTAAATATGGTAATAATTACTGCTTGTGAAATGGACTAATTAATATATTTATCATATGTATTGACATAGCCTTAGATTTATTTTTTAATTTTTGTATTATTCTTCAGCTTGATGCAGAAAATGTGGGGCCACTGACAAAAATTGTGATTGGCCATGACAACTTTGGACTAGCAGCAGGATGGTTTTTAGACTATGTATGTATTCCATAAACTTTTAGTACTGACATATTAATCTTTCTTTTGGGGAATACTTGCATTACTATAATTGGTTTCTCATATATATATATATATATATATATATATATATATATATATATATATATTAGTAGAGCAGTGAATGGTAGTTTAATTACAGCAGTTACAGTGAACTATATAAGAGAGCTAACTTTGGGTCTAGCTAAAACTGGCTGTTATATGGAGGTTGCACTTAAATGAGGGTTAATTTTTACATGGAATGAATTTTGTTGGGTCTTAAAAAAATGTGTCAGTCTTACAGAGGTGGCTGTTATTGCAGGTTTAGTTGAACACTTAATTTGTGTTTATCTTAACCAATATTTTATTTGTCCTGAAAAAGCTGTACTTTCTAATTAGAACATGCTAGGATATCCCATTGCACTGCTGTTAATATAGAAATTAAGGTTCTGTTTTGATTAAGCATGAATATTCACATCGTCTTCATTCTACAGTATGTCGTAAACTTAGCACAACATTTAATATGCCTCGTGGCATATTGTCTTAAATAAATATATTAATATAAATATATTAATGGTTGTCATAGATTATTTCATCAATCTTTTCATTTATGAAATATTTCCAGCAAGTAGAAGGGTTATGGATTTGTGATTGGAGCTTTGTCTCAGTGGTTTGAAGTCCTCTGGTTCAAAGCTCACCATAGTTATTCCTGTTGCACTGCTGAGAAAAAGTTCTGTAAATCACAAATGCCCCAGTCAAACAAGCTGTAAATGGATATATTAACTTTAGTGTATGTAAACCTGACTGGCATCCTGAGTGGGGGGGAGGGGGAGGCACCATGCATGTACATGATGATTAACAATTGTGACTATTCACCATTAGAATGTAAACAAGTAAAACTCTATTTAGA
Organism: Margaritifera margaritifera; assembly: GCA_029931535.1. NCBI lineage: Eukaryota > Metazoa > Mollusca > Bivalvia > Unionida > Margaritiferidae > Margaritifera > Margaritifera margaritifera. Next base: position 1,105,116 of record JAQPZY010001272.1, on the reverse strand, counting down.
AAAGCTTAGACACTTGGAGATACATTTGTGGCGGGGGAGGAGAATGGAGGATGAGTGAAAGGAGAAAAAATGTCCATCACCCCTTTATTATAGATATCTGGCAGTTGCAAATTCATGAATTTTCTATGTTGTTTTGGTTTGAAAAGGGTGTCTCATTTTTCTTAAAATGAACAAATTTCTCTATCACTGAAAAATGTGCTGTTTTAACTGGAAAAAGTTTGTTCGACCAAAACCACAAAATTCCTTGTAAATTTGCATATATTTAGCAATTCATAAGATTAAAAAAGCCGATCTAAGCTTTTCATTTAAATACAAAGGCAAAAAGAACACCCTTAGTATATAGTTTGTTCTTATGTGGCAAAATATAGTACATGTATATATTTCATGAGGAACTTTGTAGAAATTAAGTTTCGGTAAAAGCAGAAGAAATCAAGAGAGTGAGAGAAAATATCGTTTTGCTAAGATTATAAACAAGTGGTTACAAAATGTTTTGAATTAACAGCAGGAAAAAAATTATGAGTGGGAGAAAGACAGAGAGAGAGAAGTAGCAGTGTCAACTCAAATTCCATCTCTACCTAAAGTCATTTATGTGATTTGTATTTTTTGTCCTTGATTAGTGAAGAGTCACAAAGGAAAGATTGAAAACTATCTTCATCCATTGCAAATCTATGATGCTAAATAAACACCATCATATGTAAGGCAGTCACACAACTTATAAAGTTCTTTTATGGATAGCATGTTTTTTATCTTGAAGGTCAAGGTAAGAAGACTCATACCAGAGGAAGAAGTAATGAAAAGTGTGAGGGCTGCAAAAAAGAGACTAAAAGAAAAACAAAAGATAAATGATAAAATAGTAGACAAGCCAGATGATGTTGACAAGAAACTTGCAAAACTCGCTATGAGAGATAAAAATAGAAAATCAGAAAGAGGGTATGATGACTCAGATGAAAATGATGAAGGAACCGGTGATAAAAGATATAGAAAACTTAAGCATGATGAGAGGTCATTGCTGTCAGGGTCAAGGAGGTCATTGTCAAGGACTTTAAGTTACATCTCAGAAGAAGAAGAAGATGAGGAGGAGGATGATAAGAGCGATGAGTACTATAGAAGGCCAAGCAGTGGTAGAGACAGACAGCAATTATCAAGTGAAAGGTTTGTCGTTTCAGATGATGAAGATGACAAATACAGAAACAAAATGAAGTCTGTTTCTAAGGATGCAAGAAAAACACCACCTGAAAAGAGGAAATATAGAAGCAGAAGTGCAAGTGCAATCAAACTAGAGAAAGAGGCAGAAGAGGAGAAAGATGCTGGAACTAGTTTGAGAGTGCCTCTGTATGAGGTATATTCTTTCCCGTGTCACCAATGGCTAGCAAAGGATGAGGGGGATGGGCTGACTGTGAGAGAATTAGAAGCAGCAAAGAAAACCACACATTATAGGGACTGATAGGCTGATGAGCTATTTTTCTGCTTGATTCCTGCTGACATTATCTCTCAATCATATTCATTCAGTATGGAATATTTCATTACGTTTTAAAAATAACTCTGCTCTGTACTTGAAAAATTGAAGCACAAAACATCACTGCAGACAAGGCTTTAAATATGGTTGAATTACAGACTTTAAGCTGATCTAGAAGCTTAGCTCTGCTACAAAAGCTAAACAGTTTTTGAGATTACCATACAAAAATGAATTTGGAAAAAATTATTTTAAAAATGTATGTCCTTCATATTCAGATTTTTATTAGTTGTCTTTTCCTATACCTTTGCAGAACTTAACATTTGTCCCTAGCACTCATAATAAATTCTGATGTGTGCAGAAGAATTAAAAAATATAAAAGACATTTTTTTTTTAACATAAATCTGAAAATCAATAACAGCATAATTCCTTTTTTAGGGGTTTTAGCTTCATAATTGCTCAGACGTTTTTACTCATTGCACATTTTCGTACCAATAAATATTTTGCTAAATGTATTTTTAAATTTATAATTTCTTGCAACAGACTTAATCACCACATAAAGTTTATTTTTTACACTAAATTAAAGCATATCACTAATATTTTATCAGAGCACAAAATTTAGTCTTCACATAAAATTTGGGTCATCTCCTTCAGCGTGTCCTTTGGAAGGGCAGTTAGCTCCCACACTAGAGTCATGTTGGCTGCCTCTGTGTGTACTTAGGAAGAATACTTACCTCCTATACTAGATTCAGATCGGCTGCCTTCATGTGTCATTCTGAAGGGCAGTTAGTTCACACAAAAAATTTGGGTTAGCCATGTCGGTGTGTTCTTGGGAAATGCAGTTAGCTCCCACACAAGATCTCAGTAGGCTGCCTCCCTGTGTCCTCGGAAAGGGCATTTAGCTTCCACACAAAATCTGGATCGGCTGCCTTCATGTGTCCTTAGGAAGGGCAGTTGGCTTCCACACAAGATTTGGGTCACCTGCCTCGGTGTGTCATTGGGAAGGGCTGCCTCTGTGTGTCATTGGGAAGGGCAGTTGGTTCCCAAACAAGATCCATATCAGCTACCTGTGTGTGTCCTTCATAATGGCATTTAGCTCCCATTTCCTGTACATTTTATTGTCAAATAAAGTGCTGAAAGTGCCGTAAAAAAACCATCCACCAATCAACCAACTTTACACAAGAGTAGGTACTCTTTCTTCAGAGTACTCTTATCTCATACAGGATTTGATCTACAAACTGATATTACTTCACAATAGGCACTTATTGGCTTTGACTCTAGTATGTTTCAATGGGCATCATGAACAGTACTCGGTGCTTCATCTAAAAATGTATTAATTCAAATGGCTTCACTAATGGACAAAAAGGGTTCCTTTTACACAAGCTTTAATAATTTCATACCATTCTTTTTTGTTGTAAAATGTATTTTTCCTTGCAGGATTATGCAGGCTCCAACCTCCCAGCTGATTTCCTGCCAATAATTATTTCAGTACTGTCTTTAACATTTTGTTTTCTTTTATAAAAAAAAAAGTTTTTTTTTCTCTTAAAGGATATTTCATTTATTATTACAGAAAAAATTATGATTGTATATTATGACACAGATGACAGTAGCATGTAATCAATCAAGGGGGCATCATCCCTGCTGGGTTATACCAACTTCTAACCACTTTTCTCGGGTGCTGAAAAATTACATTATGAAAACCTTGAACTTTTGAGGATGAACAGAATGCATAGTGTCCCATGTAATGGGGGAAAAGAACGGTATAATATTATTGAAGCCAGTGTAAAAGAACTCTCTTGATCTTTTTTCAGGACCTTTGCAGAATCACATTAGTAGATGTAGCACCTGTTACCATTCACAATGCCATTTGAAAACAACTATAGGCCTGGCTTAAATGATTGCATTCCTCTTGATTTAACTATTATTTGAAGGGATTACTTTTTATAATGACTCACAGTAAATACTCTTAGATATGTACAAATAATAAAATGGTGACAGTTCTTTTTATTGTTTTTTGTATCAAGTTGATTTGCACTAGCTGCATCAGAGATTCATGAAAATATGTCTCAGGTTGAGAAATATTTTAATTCTATTTGTTACTTGCAAACATGCTTACATTTTTGTAATTTTTATAAGTTATTGTCATTTAGTGACATTCAGTTTTAGCTTACCTGGCTTTATGACCAGGTGAGCTCATTTTATATCCATTCATCCATCCATTGTGTATTTGGCAACAATTGCTTGTTACCACTCTGGGGACATATTTCTGATCTGTTTTTTTTTTAATCAAACTTGGAAAACAGGTTTATATCATCAAGGTCTCAAATGAGTTCAATAATGAGAGAGATTCATGCATATTAATGAGGTGAACTTGAATCTGCCTGGCTGAGCTTGTTACCAGTCTGTAGACCATATTTCTGATCTGATTTTGATCAAACTTAAAATATGGGCCTATATCATCAAGATCTCAGTCGAGTTCAATAATAAGCAGTATTCATGCATATTAAAGAGGTTATCTTGTAACTAATTGGCTGAGCATGTTACCACACTGAAAACCTCATTTCTGATCTAGCTTGATTAAATGTTAAATATAGACTTAAATGAGCAAGATCTCATTTTCAGTAATGAACAAGATTCATGCATATTAATGAGATGGTCTTGCATTTGATTGGCTGAGGTTATTATTGTTCCAGAAATCATAAATTCTGATCACATATTGATCAAACATGGAATATTGGTTATATATGATCAAGGTCTTGCACGATTGTGATAATGAGCTAGGCCTACAAATATTAATGAGGTGATCTTGCATCTGATTTGCAGAGCTTGTCATAATGCTACAAGCCATATTTCTGATCCAGTGTTTATCAAGATCTCAGAGGAGTTCAATAATGAGCAAGATCCATGCATATTAATGAGGTGATATTGTATCTTTTTGACTGAGCTTGTAACCACTCTAGAGATTATATTTATGATCTGAATTTGATTAAACTTTGTAAATAGACTTGAATCATCAAGGTCTCAAATGAGTACAATTATGAGCAATATCTGCTTATATTAATGAGGTGATCTGGCATCTGATTGGTTGAGCTTGTCCACACTTTAGGATTCTATATCTGATTAAAGTTTTATCAAATTTGGTAAAGAGGCTTATATCATCAAGATATCCAATGTGTTTTATTATGAGCAAGATCTATGCATATTAATGACATGATCTTGCATCTGATTAGCTGAGCTTGTTACCACTGTCATACCATTTCTGATCCAGTTTTGATCAAACTTGAAATATGGGCAAACATTGTCAAGATCTCTAATAGGTTCATTAATGAGCAAAATCAGTGCATGTTAATGAGGTGATCTTTCATTTGACTGGCTGAGGCTGTTACCACTCTGATACCATTGATACCATTTCTGATCTGATTTTGATCAAACTTGAAATATGGGCTTATGTTGTCAAAATGTCAAACATATTCATAGTAATAAGGTGATCTTCTGATTGGTTGAGGTTGTTACCATTCTGGAGACCATATTTCTAATCTGATATTGATCAAAGTTGAAATATGGGCTTTTGTCATGAAGATCTCGAGTAAATTCAATAATGAGATTCATTGTTATTAATGAAGTGATCTTGCATCTGATTGGCTGAGTTTATTACAGATCTGTAAGCCATATTTCTGGTTTGACTTTGATCAACTTGGAGTATGGACTTAAATGATCATGATTTCAGATGAGTTTGATAACAAGTAATGTTCACTCCTTTTAACGAAGTGATCTTGCGTTTGATTGACTGAGCTTGTCCACACATTGGTGACCATTTCTGATTTGGTTTTTTATCAAACTTGGTAAAAAGTCTTAAATCATCCAGATATGCAAAGAGTATTATTATGAGTGATATCTATGCATATTAATGAGGTGATCATGCATCAGATTGGCTGACCTTCTTGCCACTCAAGAGACAGTATTTCTGACCTGTTTTTAATGTTGGTTTGTACAACCCTGAAAAATCCTTTAATTTTAGGGGTTGCCTTAAAAACTCCTTAAATTTTGAAACAGTTGCTTTTATCATTGAAAAGTCCTTTGTTGAAAAACAAAGTAATGTATCGAGAAAGTTGTTTTGGTCAGAAAAAAATACTCCTTGAAAACCTTTGGAAGTCCTTGAAAACTCTTTGAAAAGTCCTCGGAAAAAACTCTCTGGGGCTGTTCATACCATGTTAATTAAATCTGGTAAATAGGCTAATATCATCAAGATGTTGGACAAGTTTTATTATGAGTGAGACCTGTGAATATTTATGAGGTGAAGTTGCAGCTGATTGGGTAAATATTTTTATCACTCTATACACTGTATTTTTAATAGATTTTTGATCATACTTTATAAATAGGCATATATCATCAAGAGCTCAGTTGAGAATGATTATAAGTGAGATGCATGCATATTAATGACATGATCTTTTGTTTGATTGGCTGGGATTGTCAACACTTTTACAACTTTATTTCTGATCAGATTGTTTAAATATTTGTGAAATAGTCTTATATCATCAAGAGTTTTGGACGAGTTTGATTATAAGCACATTATGAGGTAATTTTATATCTGATTGACCGAGCTAGTTACCCCTCTGGAGATCAAATTTAAATTGGATTTTGCTCCAACTTGGTAGAAAAAAGCTTATATTATCATTGTCTTAGGTTCTATAAATAACTAGATTATCTTGCATCTGATTGGTTGAGCTTGTTGTAAACTCTCTAGATCTAGAGATTATATTACTCATCCTATTTCAATAAAACTTATAAAATAAATTTATATGATGCTACCTTGGATGAGTTCAGTTATAAGCAAGAGACTATGCATATTATTTCTGACTTTATTTTTTGAAAGAAGTTTTATCAGACTTCAGTAAAATAGGTAAAATGAACATGGTAAAGAACTAGTTTACATAGGGATGAGATCTTACAACAGTACATAATACTGCTTAGTGAAATGGTCAGCTGTTTAGTTATTCAAGGCAGGTGAGTGACATCAGGCCAACTTGGGCCTTTTGTTATTCATATTCCACCATACTTTTATGATATTATATATCAACAGTGTTTGTTGTAAAAGTAAACATTCATCAGAAATACAATGTGAGTGGACTTTAAAACTCAACAGTGTTTGTTGTAAAAGTATATATTCATCAGAAATACAATGTGAGTGGACTTTAAAACTCAACAGTGTTTGTTGTAAAAGTATATATTCATCAGAAATACAATGTGAGTGGACTTTAAAATCCAACAGTGTTTGTTGTAAAAGTATATATTCATCAAAAATACAATGTGAGTGGACTTTAAAACTCAACAGTGTTTGTTGTAAAAGTATATATTCATCAGAAATACAATGTGAGTGGACTTTAAAACTCAACAGTGTTTGTTGTAAAAGTATATATTCATCAGAAATACAATGTGAGTGGACTTTAAAATCCAACAGTGTTTGTTGTAAAAATATATATTCATCAAAAATACAATGTGAGTGGACTTTAAAATCCAACAGTGTTTGTTGTAAAAGTATATATTCATCAAAAATACAATGTGAGTGGACTTTAAAACTCAACAGTTTTTGTTGTAAAAGTATATATTCATCAGAAATACAATGTGAGTGGACTTTAAAATCCAACAGTGTTTGTTGTAAAAGTATATATTCATCAGAAATACAAAGTGAGTGGACTTTAAAACTCAACAGTTTTCTATATTAAGGATCATAATTGTAGTCTTTTCTATTTTCCTTTTATATTTGTTGTCTTACTGTTTAATGGAAGCAAATATTAAACAAAATTAAGCATCCTTTTTTGGCTTATTGTTCCTCAGTAATAATTGGATAGTCCAATTTTAGGATCAAAAGACAAATATGACAGATTTTTCTGGAATATTTCACCCTTTTTTTGTTCCTTTAATCTTGCTACCAGAAAGATATGGTACATTGGATTCATGCTGTATATCTGTCCGTACATGCATGGGTGCAAATATTGATCAATAACTCCTCTATCCAAGCTGTAACACTTATTTTAATACACCTGTTGACGACACCATGAACACTTCTAGTACTTATTTTAATACACCTGTTGAGATCATGCACTCTTTTGAGTATTTATTTTAATACACCTGTTGAGACCATGCACACTTCCATTACTTATTTTAATAAGTATATGTGGTTCTTTATCGAGATGAAGATATGTGGTGCACCAAAACTGCATCTCTCTAACTCTCTTTCAAAGATTTATACAACATTACTTAAAAATCATGCCTTACTGGTTTTAAATTCCAGTATGATTTATCTACACATACCAAAATGCAGTGCAAGTGCATAATGGAATGAAAGTGTGTTGTGCACCAAACTTGGTTTGCTGCTAAATATTATATTCCACATTGCATAAAAATTGTGAACCCTGCTAGAGAAGTTGGGAAATTATTTAATTTGAGCTTCTGGTCATTAACATCTCTGTATTTTTCATATGTAAAAGATGTGCTTTTTTCTTCTTCATTTGGCTGCACAATGCTACTTTATTGTTCCACTACTAACAAAAGAGGACATATTGCCTTGTTTCTGTCCATCCATACATCTGTATGTATGTAATATGTATGTAATATGTATGTCCATCCTAAAACCATTCTATTGCAAAAGCACAAAAACTATTGGTCTTCGAGTCATGAAATTTCACACACTTTATCATAGTCTTGAGAGCGGACCTAATTCAATATTCAGGCTATCATGACAATTTGTAAATTTTATACACATTTCTGAACTTTTGTTACTTTTACTTTTTTCGACAAATAAATAGGCAAAACCTACATCAGGTAGATAAATACAATTTGGTATGCATGTTTGTTTTACCTGATCAGTCTTTCATGCCATTATAGCAATTGTTCACATTTGTCTACAGTTTTGAATTTCTGGGGACTTAGACTTTTTTGGTCTGCAGTGGTGACATGTATCTTACAAACACAAATCTAGTCTTCTTTTTATTTTTATACCCCATCATGAACGTGGAATGAGCAAACAGTGTAACCTTGTCCATTTATACATCTGTCCATAAAACCATCTGAGAGCTGGTTTTAGGTCAGGATTTTTTTAAAATACCTTTTTTCTGAATATACTTCTGGTTATTTGACAGAATTATACTAATGGTAATTAACAGCGAACATAAATTATGACCGAAGCTAATAAGAATAAATTGTTGGAGTCAGTTACTAGACAGAGAAATCATGCCAACCATATATTTCTTAATACTTCATTTTGTGGAATAAAAACCTTTAAATCATTGTTCTTGGTAAAAAAAAAAAAAATCATGCTGTGATTTAACAGGTTTTTGTTTTGCCAAAGAATGCAATCTATTATTTTCTATTGACTCAGGAAAAAATATCCTGTAAATATTCATTGTTGCTCTGTTGTGCAGATGATATTGATTTAAAATAACAAAAAGATGAATGTGAATCTCTTCCAAGTGGTAATTAAAGATCCATAGAACAAATTTTGAAGATCACTGATGTTTAGTGTTAAGTAAGCACATAACTTTCTCTTACACACATGCATAATAAAGAAAATTATTTATATTTCTTTGGTATGAAACTTTGTCTATGTATGTCATTTGAGACTACAAGGAATATACTTGCTAACCTGGTGTTAAGGCATATGATGGTATGGTATGGTCTTGTGCATCACTTCATACCTCATCCAGCATGCAACATTTGCCTTTTTTAAGTTTCTCTCAGAAACCACCATGCCAAGTTTGATTAAGATTTATTGAAAAGTTACCAAGTACATGGTCTACCAAAACTGTGTTCAGGCTTGGCTCCCTTGTATAAAAACCTATTCTCAACTTTTTCTCCAGAGTGGTTCATCCAATCTGGAGCCCTCTTAACAGGAATTTTGTTTAGTATATGCTGTACCAATACCTGCTCAAGATCGTCCTCTTAGCAACAGTGTACTACAGCTTCCCTAGAAACATGATGTAAAACCTATTATTCTTCCTATAAAGAATGTCTCAGCCAATTTTGATCAGACTTGTATGGAGTGTTCCTTAGGATATGCTGTGCCAACATTTTGTCTCCGATAGCTGTACCCTTCAGGGCTGAGCAAATTTGTTATTCATCCACTTGTCCAGGACAAGTGGTTTCAGAAAATCACTTGTCCCACCTACCTTTTCACGTCTTCCAAATTTAAATCACTCAAGATTTGATGAGATGTTTGCACTTTAATCAATAGAAAGAACAAACGAAATAATGTACCACATATTTATGTCTTAAAAGAATTTAGGTTTTCAAAAACATAGGTTAATATTAAACATTTTGTTACATCAGATATTTGCAGTTTTCCATTGTCCAGGTATATGTATATGCACTTTTTCTTGCTCTAATACAGCAGCATCAGTATTTCATCAGCAAGAATGGAAAGGAATTTACTGGAATTCAGACTTTCCCTAACTGCACAAACCTTGTGAGGTCCAGAACTGTTATGAGACTTTATTGGTTTAATCCTTAATTTGTCAATTCCATTGACAAATACACTGGTTTAATTTCCACCTTGTGCCAGTTTGGGATATTGTTTGCAATAACTGCAAAACATTTTTGCTTCCGAGTCGATGAATTCAAGCCAGGGATAACCCAATGTGGATGAAAATTTCTCAGTCTCTTAGTAGTGTCATATTTGACATTTTTTGTTGCCACAGAGTCTGTCTCATGTCTTTTCAAAGAAATAGCTACCTCACACTTAGTAGCAGTCGTACGTTTTACCCCTCCACTTTTACATTAATTTCCTTCTCTGACTCTTCCTTATTAACTTCCTTGAAAAAATAATTTAGTAAACTCATTTTATCCACATAGTAAATATCACCTTGCCTGAATTCTAATTCTAAAGTGATCATAACACACATTATGTCCTTTAAATATGAACAGAGACAACTCCTTAATAAGTGTAATTGCTTCGCTTCAAACGCAATACTAGATGTGGAAGTTAATCCTCTGTATAATCAATTAAAAATTAAACAATCATCACTGTCATTTAGTTCATAAAGGGAACCGACACTAATGTCAGTCAAGTGCCTTCCATTAATTTAATTGGATCGATTTGCTGGAATAAAATCAAAGGTTGAGTTGTTCGTGAGGATCTGGTTTAAGTAAACACAATAGACTGAAGCTATTTAAAACACTGCTAATTAATCATACCGGCTTTGTTTTGTCTCACATGTTTTGATTGGCCAATAATTTAGTCACTTAGCCCAATATACAGTCAATCAGTAATACAATGTGCGCACATGCAAGAGTTATCAATGACCACCGGTAGGTGTGATACTGGATGTAAATAAATGCATGGAGAGGTGTATGATCAAGCAATCAGTATACCTGGAGGGCATGAACAGCCAGATAAAGGTAGATAAAGTGATTATAGCATTAAAATAGTCACTTGCCTGACTTTTTTAAAAATAGGCAAAAAGCACTTGTCCTGGACTAGCGACTTGGAAAATATTACTTTGAACTACCTCAAAAATTAATAGTCTGGGACATTGGGCTATGGGATTTGCTCAGCCCAGTCCTTGTTACTGTGACACTGACCCATGGCCACCAGATGTATAATCTGTTTTTTGTCTTCTCCAGAAAACTCAGCTAATTTTGATCAAACCTGGCAGAAATGAACTTAAGAACATTTTCAACTAAATTTTTATTTGGGGTGGCCCTCCTAGAAATTTGTGGCTTCCATAGCAACCAGATGTAGAAACTATTTCTAATTGTTTCCTTCAGAACAGCTGGACCAATTTGGATCAAACATGGTAGGATTTGTCTTTTGGTTATGCTCTACCAAAATGTATTCCAGGATTGCTTCTCCTGTAACAGTGTGACTCTCATAGTGACCAGGCATAAAACATTTTTATTTTCATCTGTAGAATGACTGAACAAGTTTTGATCAATCATAGTTAGATTTTTCCATGTAAATGCTTTAGCAATATCTGGCAGCAGCTAAAGAGCATCCTTGCATCAAGGACGGTACACTTGGTACAAACAAGACAGAGTTGACACCAAATTCACACCATTATAGTGAAAATCAACCACATATAGACCACATGTATGTAGAGAGAATCTTTATTTGTCAATATGTTTTAAACAATTATCTATTCACAATGGATAATTTTGTATTAACCAAAACTTTTCAAAACAAATGTACACGTTTTTGCACTTACATATTCCAATAGTTTACTGGTAGACTGGCTCTGAGAAAGAATAAGGGAGACAACAATAAACTTTACAAAATAACTTGCAAGAGAGACAACTCACACAAATACATTTTATTTGATTTTTTTTCTATTTTGCTTTTACATATAGCATTGTTTATTTTGGTAAATAAATAAAATGTTATTTGTACTTTTAAAGAACTAATAGCCCCATTTAATTAATATGATTGAAATTATGGGCAAAGTGCCTGTAATTAGTTCTCTATCCCAAATTAGTATCATGAGGAATCATTAATCATTGTTAAACTTTAATTCTAAATGAATTTCAAAATTTCAAAGGAAAGAGTGAGCAAGCAATACCTTTTTAACTGTTCTAGTTCACTGATTATATAGCTCATTCTGATGGTGGTATTCAGTAAACTAAAGTTTTACTAATGCATTTGTGAATATTTCCTCTTGCATGCAGCTTGAGAATTTCTAATGAATTTTCAAATTCACAAATGTTCTTTTAAAAATTGTTTAATTCATTTAGCTATAATATTTCTAAGGTCAAAAACCTACACTCATAGCTCTTAGTTCTGTAACTGAATCAATTAGACCAAGTTTTGTTAATCTTGTAAGGACAGATACACTTGAATTTTATAAGCTGCTAAATTTGTCTTCTAAATCCTTTTCAATAGTGTATTGCATTTTATATTGATTAATTTATATTAATTTTATACTCTTAAAAGTATTTACGAAATATTTATTTTGTTTTGTTTTGTAGAGAAAACCTTGAAGCAAAACAAAATACCACACATTGTTAAAATATCACTAGGATAAAATTCAATTAGACAAATTTTTAAAAATTTTCATGATTATTTGGTGTCATTGGTCAAGAAATTAGACAGTGCCTAGCCTTGGTGATTTACAGGTTGATGCATTGGTGGTGATTTTTTGGAGGCTCTTCGCATCTTCTGACCTTCCAAATAAGGATTGTACTGCTGGTCAAAACTTTCTCCAATTTCCTAGAAATAGAGCAAACAGTATTGGATTATTAATCAAGTAATCAATTGAAAACAGTACTGGAATATTAATCATTTAATCAATTGAAAATGGTTTCAATCTGTGCAGTGTTTAAATCTGTGCAGTGTTTAAAAAGTTATTGTTAGGACACAGAATTTGTGATGCACAGACAGGCATTACTATGTGCCCCTTCATCAGAACATGGCAGCATACAATAAAAGCATATTACCTCATAATTATGGGTCATATGCTAATTAATTTTATTCAATGCAACAAACTACAAGGGGCTATGACTAAGGGATCTTTTGTGACCAAATGATACCTTTTACACAGAAGTATGTATCACATATTCTATGTAGGGGTACAAAGTATGGTACTGCCTCTTAATAATGCTGTCCATGGGAGTAATAAAGTATAATGCCTTCTAGTGAGACCAGGAAGAATAAATAATATTATCATACAGGTTAGAGAATTTTAATTCGTTGAGTACACATATGTCTACATGTCAGTGTATTCATTCCTACATCCTCTTCTCATCTCTGCTTCATAACCACATAATGACCATAGAGGTTGAATTCAGATTGGGAATATTACTTGTTACTTATGTACATGTATTTTTACATCAAAATCAATTTTCTCTAATTTTCATCAACTGTACTTCACAGAGAATTGGCCCTTTTCCTATACTCAGATTTGTGTACCAAGAGACATCCTTTTCACTACAAAATCTTTTGCCTAATAATTTGTTACCTTCAGTGATTTTTAGGTTCGTCAGACCACAGAAACTCGTTTCTGTCAGTAAAAAAGGTAAACTAATGACAACACTCACTCCTCTTCTACCAACTTATTGTTGGTAGGAGGGGAGTGGGTGTTGTCAATAGTTTCCCTTTTTTTACTAACAGAACCTTCGGCAATTTTCTTGGTTGGTCAGATTACAGTCATTTGTTTGTGTCAGTAAAAAAGGGAAAACTACTGTCAACACCCACATCCCTTCTATCATATTCGCACAATCTCCCGTTTGTTTGTACCCTCCTGCTGATTTTATAAACAAAAAGCATCAAGGATATAAAAAAATGCACAAAAGTTAGTCATTTCATTCATCAATTTATAATTTCTAACCTCATTGTCACCAGGAGGTCCCTAACACTGTCAACTTATGCATTTTTAGATAAAACATGGGCTTGATTTATACTGAGTTTATAAATGTATTGTGTGATTTTGTGAATTCAACGATGATCATTGACTGTGTTAGAAACATTTCTACACACATGTTGTAAATTTACAGATGGAGGCAATAACAATGGTTTATTAAAATATAAATAAAAACCGTTGATAGCAAATGACCTTTACATTAGAATATGCCCATCCCTTTAAATTTTTTACGCTTTTTACATTTTTAAAGCAGCCTGGTATGTTTCATCCTAGCATTTCTTTAACTAAACGTTTACCTCAGTGTTGTTTTTACCGATGACAGAATTTGGATCTGTATAAAAGGCATATGATCCACACAGTCAGCAGCAAATAACTTATATTTCGTCCACTACAGCTTGTCATATTGCTTTAAGTAGACATGTTTAACATAACAAAAAATGTTAAGTTTTTTATTCACGGAATCCTAAGGACTTCACTTTTTTTTTTTAAAGAGAGTATATTATTCAAGAAACCTGTGTAAAATTCTAACAAACTTTGAAAAATCTGGATGCAACAAGGAGATAAAATTTAGTAAAAACAAAATCCCATTCAGGGCCAAAATTCCACTGAATCCGAAACGCAACTTGGTCGAGAGGGTCAAATTATCCTGGACTACCCTATTTTGACGCACTTAAGAACTTACTTTCACCTTTTCAGAAATATACTCCTTTCATAGTGATGCCTCTCATTAGTATAGAAACATTAGTTATTTTAGCAAAGCATGCATAAAAAATGACAATGATATATTCCTTAATACTCTTCCTTGTATACTTTCAACCAGACGACCCCTCGTCGGAAAGTTTGTGTAATACGTCATCCTTAATGACGCACTTCACAGAAGTCTATTCTAGTAGTGACACCATTGTACATATGCGAGGGGAAAAAAACTATATTACAGAGGAACATCAATAGGACATAGGAAACTCAAGTTTATAGGAAAAATTACAGACAGAAATTTAACTTGGCATTCCTAAACTTTTCTTACATTTATCATTAATCTGGTTTTGGTACAGATTTTGTCTTGAAAGGACAAATAATCAAATTTGGAAAAATCATGATGGTATTATTATAAAATTGTGTAGTTATAATTATAAAATAATTAGATTCAGCGTGTGACCTTTTTCCCAATACTTAATTAGCATTGTGAACATGCAGAACCTCAATCTTTGTATGTACTGTTTTGGGAACATCTAAACTGTTTTGCATCCTTCACAACTTATTTATCCAGAATGCAAATAATCAAAGACAGAAGACATAAAATTACAGGCAAAGGTTTTATTTTCATTATTTATCATTCGTGCCATTATCAAACAAATCTTAAAGAAATAAATTGGTCAAAACAAGTTAAAGATCAAGAATGTCTTAAAAGATTATTGAAAATTTACTGTTAAAGTAAAATTGCGTAATTATCAGATAAAAAATATTAATAATAAATTTAAATAAGCAAAAATGTAAAGGATACTAATTTAATTATTAAATATGTCGTAAAAGTATATGTTTTTTGTAAATTTCCACAAATTATAATTAACAAATAACCACCTCTGAAAATCAGTTATGACACATCCACATGAAATTGTATAACATTGTACACCTTTCTAAACAGTGTTACTGATGCAGTTATCAGCTGTGAGTCACGTTGCTAACACATGTTGAGTAGCAGACTGGCTGCCAATTATGGCGGGAAGTTGATTTGCCCCGTCAAAATAGTTAGTAAGGATTTTTATGAGGATTTGCTGGTTGAAAAAAAGAGAATTAGTGAAATGGCGTTTATTTCATGGTATGTGTCTTTGTTTCATTTCACAACCGATAAGGATAGGATTTTCTACAAATTTTTCTGTCTGTGTGACTCGATGTTGATCAGTGTACATTAATGTTGTGGTTGTGACGTCATTGAAAGATGCGTTCTCTCGAAAACTGTGAGTTTATGACACTGCGTCAAAAGAGGGTAGCGTCAAAATAGCGTGTGGGACGATACTATGACGCTAGCAGTACGTAAACTAGTTTGGTGGCCACCACTTTTTTTTAACGTAATTATTAAGATCCAGTTATCTATTTACTAGTATTCAATATGTAAAATTTCTGAATGCAAATAACTAATATTTGTGGTCTTCTGGACGTTAGGGTAGTCTTAGTTATATCCCCTTGTCGAGATCGTCGTAAAGCGTTTTCTGGGATAAAACGAGCTTATTTGAAGAAATATGAGAACTATAATAAACATATGATGCTTGCATATATTTACTTCGATTTCATTGTATTAATTAGCATGGACTACTTATGAAGATGTATAATTTTACGGCCACAAGATTCATCTGCGGCAGCATTTCCGGTTGACAACCAAGTAAACAACTTGGGCTAAATAACAGTTTGGTTTTTCTCTTATTAGGAACACATTTAAGAAGCTCGGATGCCGTGAAGAAAGAATGCATTTGAAAATGATGTCATAACTCAAGCTTATAAGATGAAATTATTATTTCTAAGTGAAATTGTTTAACTAGTTAGAAAACTACACCTAAATGTCGACAGCAGGTGCGTGGAAGTATCGCCCTCTGTCGGCCAGTCGTAAAGATGTGATCAATACATGGGCAGGTCCTATTAGAACAGAGATATATGCAGAGGGTTTGAAAAATTTGTGCAACAACACACGAGATAATCTTGATCGACTTAAAGCCCAGATATCCAAGCTAGATCCATGTTTGGAGTATGGCATTGAACACTGGCACCCAGAAAGCAGACCAAGTTCAGGTAATTTAAATAAGATTTTGATTATTCTGTTAACTGTGAATTCTAAACAAGACGATAGACCAACATCGGCTCCATCCCTGATAAATGAAATAGGCAAAGCCTTGGAGAAACGAGGGTTACAGCATTGGTCATGTGCGTACTGACTGACATTTTGTGAATTCTCACTGGGCACCATAATGCATACATAACGAAAGAGAGTAGTGGGGCATATTTGTAAACATTCACAAAATACAGTATATTTTGCAAAAATATCCTGATTTTGAGAGTTTTTCGGCTTATTGCTGCCTTCAGCAAGATATAAACAAGCAATGAATAGGTTTCATTGTACAATTTATTTATTAGAATGCACATTAGCCATCATTAAAGGAGAGACATACATAATAGATAATTTGCAAGTGACCACTGGATCAACAGATCATGGTAGTATCACATAGCTGTGCATGATTAAGCAAGAGTACAAGGGGGCAGCCATATTACAAGTCTGTCACAAGAACACTTTTCTTCATATCCCACCTCAAAATATGATTTGATCTTATGTGATATATATATGGGATATGTAGTTGATATTTAACATGGAAATAAAATTGTATTATCATTGGTATGTTTTTATTTCCATTTTGTGAGAAAAGGATTTCATTATGTGAATAACATAAAACCATTTCTGTCAAAATGTGCATCAATTGCTCTGCTTTATGCATTTCTTCATGTTCTATTAAATCAAGTCATATTTTGTACTATTTTTAAAATCTAAATAAATTGTTTCCAGACTGCACAACATTTGAAGAAAAAGTTTAAGCTAAATTTAATAGATTGAACCCCATTTCCATCTCAACTGTCAGTACATACCAATTGCTTTATTCTGTGCATTTATTCATCTTCCATTACATCAACTCATATTGGTATGATGCAAAAGCTAAATAAAGTCTTTTTGAAATCTAATTTTAACTTTAAGGGCTATGTCCAGGGTTTAAATATGAGCATAAAATTCCATTTTTGAAATAACTTGAACCACTTTTCAATCACAACTGTCAAATACATACCAGCTGCTCTATTTTATGAATTTTTCTTTCATTAAACAGAGTCATATTTTATATAATTTGAAAGCAAAATTAATTTTCTATAGGCGACCAAACAAGCTTTTAGAAAGCTAATTTTAACTTTGATGGCCACATCAAGGGTTTAAACAGGGAGCATAAAATTCTGCCTTTGAAACTTTAACCATTTTCCTATTGCTACTGTCAGATATTAATTGCTGTATTTTATGCATTTCTTCATGTTCGGTTAAATCAAGTTATGTTTGCTGTCATTTAAAAGCTAAATTTTTTTGAAATAGACTGCACAATGTTTGAAAAAGCTAATTTCAAATTTAAAGATAGTTTTTAGGGTCAAAAAGCAGTAAAATCCTGTCCTTGAAATAATCCCAATCTGCTTTATGATGTGATTGTTGAATATAAATCAGTTGCTTTTTTGTGTTCATTTCCTAATATTGTATGCAATTAAGTCATGTTTGTATCATTGAAAAGATTAATACATTTTTCTATCAGTAGCAGAACTTTCTGAAAAACTAATTTCAAATTTCGTGGCAGTATCCAGATTTAAGAAAAATATATATGTAGCCTGAACTTTATTACTACCTCATCTCTGTGAAATATATATTTTAAGTGTTCTGGTTCATGAATATCTTCATAATTCTTCTAGTTTCATTTGGTTTTATTTAGGAGATTAAAGCCTTTTTTGCAAACTGCTTAATTTTATTAATGGTAAAATTATGCATAAAATTGAACACAATCCCAAAACACCTTTTTAATCCCAGTTTTATTTCTTTTTAAAGTCACAGATGCTACTTGATTTTTTTTCTTTCTTAAATCATAGGTGTAATTACATTTAGGCCAAGCATTATGTTATTATTATCTCTTTCTTGGTAGACCAGCATTATGAACAAAAATAAAATAAACAGGAGTAGAGCAGCACTTCATTATAACACCACCACCACCATCTCACTCTCTCTCTCCCTTGCTCTCTCTCTCTCTCTATCTCATTGTCATTGATGACTGCCCTCAGTTCATCAGTTTAGTGGTTTACAGTGATCTTCAACAGCATCCAGCTCATCCATAATTTCATTTGTTTTTTGTACCCTAATAAAGTGTTAATCATGTCTAAGTTGTCTGCCAATGTATAAATCAAAGACAGACAAACAAATTTGATTCATCTGGAAATCTTACTGCTCTGTGGTGATAACTGCAACAAACAAGTTAGCAGGTATTTGTGCAGATGATGTTTTCTAGTGATTTTCATGATTTGAAAAACTACAAAACTCCATAATGTAAAACTTCATAATCCAAGGGAAAAAGTTTGAAGCACTTCTTTAAAGAATGAATAATACATCCCAGGGATTTACAAATTTTATTACAGTCAGCTTGCCCAGGGCAAACTAACTGGAAAATTAAACTTGCTCTTGGGAAATTTGAGCTTGTCTCAAATATAATATCCCATCATGAGTAAAAAAAATAAGATAAAATATGGGATATTTTAAGGAAAGCACATTATATTTATTTTACTTTTGTTTTCTTTTTATCTTTGTTGGCACCTTAAAACCATATGTTGATAATTAAAGTTGTCAAAAAATATATATGTAAATAATACATGAAGATAGATATTTACATGAGAAAGGGTTAGAATACATATATAGTTAGAGGAGTGAAAACTGACACATGTATATAGATACATGTGGATAAATGGATAGGTACAAAAGTATTTGGAAATAGCTAGATTTTTAAGTAAGAGAGAGATAGAGTTGTTTAGGTAAAATACCTTGAAATGAAATTTAAACAACCAATAACAATATTCTAGGCAGGAATACTCATTAATCCATGATGATTGGAACCTTCTTGCACATTTCGTAGCATCATTCTGGTTATTTTTCTTTAAAACAGGTTCATTAGAGCTAGAAACTTCATCAAGGTTTGTTGTGGGGTTTTTTTATAGTACAGAAGCGGGGTGAGTTGGGTGGGGATGTTACAAATATCAGTTATATATGTCACTTGTATTCCCTCATTATAACACTATCCATGGGAAGCAGAGTATACCAACATATAGTGAGACCTCATTGTAATGAAGTACATGATACATATAATTATACCACTGAATAATGAAATGGGATCCATGACTATACCCACCTTATAACAGGTACCATGTTATAATGAAGGGCCTTATAATGAGGGACTGTTGTTATTATTTGTTGCCATCCAAAATCTAATGGCAATAAATTAATAAATAAGTAAAAATAAAATAGTATGATGAATTGATGCAGATCAATAAACAGGTACAAATAATTAACAATTCATTTCAGAGCTGATTTGTTATATATTAACAATGTATTTTACAGCTAATTAATAAATGATGGAAAATGCATATGGAATGAAATCAAGTAGAATAAATATTGCAGTATTTGAGGGATTTACATATTTTTTGTTTTAATCTGTCTATTCAAAGTAAGACACCATTTACTCTGAAATTGAATAAATCAGAGGACATAACTTTGAAATGTTTCTGATGGCATGGAATGTTTCAGTTAGGTACAATTTACTTCTTATCTGTTTCACAGCTCCACCACATTGGGTTGAGAGAGAGAAAACCAAGGGCAGGTGGGAAGACATGAATGTGATGTTCACAAGTGTTGATGTAATTGAGTCATTGAAAGATGCTCCAGATGATGATTCGGACTCTTACATAGGCACTCCAGGTTTGTTTGGGTACATTTGGGTAAATTCCATTATAGTAGTGTATCTAATTATTAAAACTATGATAGAAATAATGATAATCTCAAGTTCTGAAATAAGTGATCAGCATGTGCAAGGACTTTTGGTCACCTTTCAAAAACTTTCTTATGGATACTTCAATTTTTGTGACTTCTATAACTATTCTATTCCAATATAAATCTGAATGTGTTCTAAAGTAATGTGTTTGAAAAAAAGGTACCGAACAAAATAAGAAAAATGATCGGAATAGGATATATTAAATTTATTGCAAAGTATTGATTGTCTGAAACCATTTTGGTGTTAATCTATCACTTTGTACCAGCATGTATCTTTCTCTAGGCTTCAACATTGCAGCACTTTTGCAAAGTGAAATTTCTAAGAGTTCATGTAAATATTAGTGTGGTGTACTAAAATGTATACACACAAAAATAACCATTTATATCATTTACAAGCATGTGCTTTATGTCTCAACCATTATACAAATCCACTAAGTCATCAAGATGCTTGATTTTATTACTTGGGCAATATGACAAGCTTCTCATTGATCAAGATTACCTTATGCTTTGATTAAACTTGAAATGAGCGAATCATGAAGTATTGAATAATATCATATATTTTCATGTTTGATACTTAAGTCAGTGAAGGTGATAATGACAAAGAGTCTGATGCAAATGCTATGTATTTAGAACCCGTAGAAAATGATTAAATTTAAGTTAATTATAATGACGAAATTTGGTGGGAATTGCCTTAGCATTTTATACAGTATCTGAAGTGATACTTCAGCTGATCAAGTGCAAAGAATGCAGCAAGCCGAAAATGAAATAAATACAGTTCCTGAAAAATAAGATTAAATTTTTTTACAACCATGTGAAAACTTAAAAGAAAATACACCAAAATTGAGTTGTGTGTAGGCACCATGTTATTTCAGTTCATATCTGTATATTTCAGTTCATATCTGTATATTTCAGTTCATATCTGTATACATTCTTATATTGAATGAGAACGTGGAAAAATAATTTAATAATAATTTAGAATCAGTGAAAAACCCCACCATATAATTCAAAATAATTGCAGTTAATTCAAAGAAATTTAATGTAAATGTTCATAATTGTTGTCTTATAATAAACTAGTAATAAGTTTATGGCAAATGATTAAATAATAGGGATTGACCCAGAAAGTGACAAGGGTGCCATAAATTCAACACAGGAGACCCTTATTTTAAAAGGATGGAGAAAACACTGTTGCCTTGTTGCAAAACATAACCAACCCTGGAAACTAAATAAGAAGTAGTAGAGGTTTCCGAGAAAAAAACAAGGGGGGAGGGTGTTGAAGACACATTGAATATAATTTTTGGTTTAATTACATTTTCTCTAAAACTATGTTGTATTCTCAATTAAAATTTAATAGATGATAGAGGTATATAAAACGAATACCTTCCAATCCTATATACATCTCTGTTACTGCAAAAGTCTGTGCATTGTACTTGTGAAACAAAAGTACTTCAGTAATGCCTTTTTACTTTCAGCATGGTGTTATGTTTAGCTTTATTATTCTAGATTTTGATATAAATTTATTGTAATCTTTGACACAGTGAACATTTGTATGAGAATGCTTAATTTATGCTTTGTATAAAACCTTACTGAGTTCCAAGAAGCATATTCTTGATATATCTCCTAGAGTGAGGATAAATCTGCTGAGATGCCAACCATTTTGATTTTGGTGGAATCATTTCTGTTTGTAACCGCAGATTGTGCCATACTGTGTATACTCACTTATAAGTTGAGTTCAACTGCAAACAACATAGACCATGATCTGCTGTCACATAATGCACTGACAGATCAGGGTCTATATTGTTTGTTCTACTGGTTACTCCTAATAAACTGCAGAGTCCCAGATCTGCTGCCGCATTATGTGACGGAAGATCTAGGTCTGTGCAGTTTGCAGTTGGACTCGACTTATAAGTGAGTATACAAGGTAACAATCACTTCTGTCAGATTCAGATTTTCTGGACAAATAAAGTCATATATAGGCAAACAGCAACTTGAACACAGATATTTAGATCACCAAAAGCCTTGTAATGTTTGATAATAGTTAATGCTTGTATCACAAAAGCAATTCAGTCAGCATAATCTCTACCTTTCTGGCGATGATGCTACAGTTCAAAAGAAATTGAATATTGACCAATAAGAAATCACATCAGCTTAGCACCCTGATTCATCTAAGAAAGTTGAAGAAAGATGTCAAAATGAATAGTTGATGAGGATTATACTGCTACAAAAAAAAAAAAAACCTATGCCACAGAAATTCCAAACAGGATACACAAGGCATCAACACTGAATGCAGTCTTTTCCTGATGGATTTAAGTGTTCCACAAGGCAGGAAAGATGATTGTAGGAATTACATTTCAACCAAAGAGAACTTTGAATTAATGAGCTTTAATGCTAAATAAATGATTGGATACAAATTTGAAATACTACTACTTTTATATTACGAATCCATTTTTTTAAGCTGACATTGAAAAATTTGCCATTTCACATCAGCAGGTGTTGGAATACTGACTCTCATGGATTTTTGGGCCATCTCACAATCTCACTTATTGAGTTCAATTTCACACACAATAATAAATTTCTTAGGGGAAGATTTCTTTTATTACAGTAACTGTTAAATTGTTTGACATTGAATGCAAAAATTGGAGTCAGAACCAACATATCAAATGTATATTTTGTGCTGTCATAATAAAATATAGTCTGAGTAAATCCATATGGTTAATGTAAATAATCATTTACAAGGATCATTTCATATTTTAAACAATCTGCAATTTATTAACAGGTGTACAAGTGAACCCAAAGGACATTTTATTTGTATTTTGCATCAATGCACATGGGAAGTCACAGAATAAAAATCAGAGCTCACAGAACTTGCTCAGTGATTTGTGATTTTCGGGGTTTAATGCCTTTTTTGGCTCATGTTAGGCCATACATGGTGGCCAGTACATTTGGTGGAGGAAGAGCCTGCGAAGACCCTGAGAAGAACCACCGACCCACGGGAAGGTACTGGCAAGCATTCTCACATACTCACATTGGTTGAGCCAAGACTCAAACCTATGCAGACACAGAACTTACTCAAATATCACAGAATATTTTGTGACATCTTACAGACTGGAACTCTAAAAATATCACAGGTATGCAAAAATGTTATATATGTGGCAGAGCTAATTGTGGCAGAGCTAATTAAGTCAATAGATATGAACTGAAAATTAAATTATATTTATTTCCAGTCTTGTTTTTCTGACTCTATGATATTTATCAGCATTAGAAACATGTAACATAATAAATGTTTCTACTTTTTTCACAGCTCCAGTTAATAAATTCTGTTACTTGTGCTCCAGTATGGATGAACATGAAAGACATCTGATGCTTCACAGAGTAAGTGGCAGTTTAATACCTAATGGAGAATCCATTTTTGAAAAATTACACTGTATTATCCAGAGTTTTTATCACATGTAAATTTATTTATAATATTATGATATAAAATTATAATCATAGTATTTTAGGTGATCCCACCTTCTAGGCAAGCCTTCATGTGCAGTGTTATGAAATTTCATGTAATTATAGACCTCAAATAAGGGATAAAAGATTCATATGACTGAGGTTAACTTGTATGTATGCATTATGGTCTCAATACCTTGATCCATCTCTGGGAAGGGAACAGGGGTTGGGTGGGGTGGGGTGGTTGAGGGTGGTGGAGCAGGATTAGAAAATGGAAGACTGAGAAAAGCATGTTGCTGTGATTTTACTCTTCCTTTGATACCTAGGGTTGAGGAACGTAAATGTAGGGAAGCAGAGTTCATCAGCCCTGAGTATCAAAGGATGAATTCTGCTTTGCCAGTGAGTTCCAATTTTTTCATTTCAGTCAAAGCGCAAGGTAAAGTCAGCAAGACCAAGAATAGAGTATATAGCACCCAAACCCAAAATAAAGAAAAAGAAGGAGTCAGAGGAGGTCCTTGTTACAGAGAGGTTGTACAGAGTTGATGTGTTTACTGGTGATGTGCCTAATGCTGGAACCTCAGCAAATGTAAGTCATTGCATAACAGGAATATGTGCTATGATCACATAACAGGTCATATGTAATATGATGACATAACAGGTTATATATGATATGATTGCATAGCAGGCTATATGTGATAAGATCACATTAACAGGTTATATGTGATATGATCTCATTAACAGGTTATATGTGATATGATCTCATTAACAGGTTATATGTGATATGATCTCATTAACAGGTTATATGTGATATGATCTCATTAACAGGTTATATGTGATATGATCTCATTAACAGGTTATATGTGATATGATTGCATAACAGGCTATATCTGATATGATTGCTTTACAGGTTATATGTGATATGATTGCATAGCAGATTATATGTGATTTTGGCACATGATAGATTACATGTGATATGATCACATAACAGGAATATGTGATGATCACAGAACTGGGTATATGTAATATGATCACATAACAGAATATGTGATCTGATCACATAACAGATTATACATGATATTGATTGTTGTCAACAGTTATGAATCTGATACTACCATTTCATCCAGAGAACAGATAGTAACCTTTTAAAGTCTTTGTCTCATTCTCAAAAGGCAATAGCTCACAGGAGATAATCTGCAAAAACAAACACAATGGGTGAATCTGTCTTACTGTTAAACAGGGAGTGTATTGCTTATGAAACAAACCAGTAGAACAAGTTTCTGATAGTTACTAAGAAGTTTATCTTCACTGTTGAGAAGTAACCAAAACAGATAGGCAAGTTGTCTCCAGACTTACATCTACAATAATAAATAATTTTTTTATTTACTTATTAGTTACTTAGAAGAAAATACTTCAACCTAAGTGATATCATGCCATGTTGTGTTTACAATAATATTTACATCAACTCATTGCAGATTGTTATCAGTCAGCCTACATGTATAACTGTACCAAGTTACATTATGCTTTCTTAAATGAATCTCTGTGCAACTTAGATAATCAATTTATTTTATAGTCCAATATGGAAGTGTCATTTTCAGTGAATAATGTGTACTCTTACATGTGATTTTATCAATCCTGATATTACACATAACCATGATTTATGATCTTGTATGAGGTATTATTTGCGTTGTAATTGAAGCATTGTTTCTAAAGATAACAGCATTTAAAGCTGCAGAAATCTATAAAGCTTGAGAGAAAATCAAACACTCAGCAAAGTATTGTTTTCTCTTTACCATGGAGGGATCTGTGACAGCTCAGTTGGTAGAGCATTAGACTCATAATCCAAGGGTCATGGGTTCAATACCCGCATCAGTGGAAAGGCATTAACCTTCCATTTTCTCAGCATGATATAGCCAATAATGTCTTAAAAGTGTCATTAAAACCAACAAAACAAAAACAGATTCACCATGGCTGATAAATTCCAAAAGCATTCAGTAAAAAGGGGCTAATGTGACATAAGAATCATCACACATTCTATTAGTATTAGGAATATATATATATATATTTTAATATCTACAAAACTTTTACAGATAATTCTTGTGTGTCAGTAGAGACTACAGCAGGTAGTTAAATAGAAGTTTTAAACAAAGTTTTTTTGTAGCAAGTTTCTGATCAAAATTTTTATTATTTTGTATGAAAATATTTCCACTTGATGTAATTGAGAATTTAAAAAAGTAAATTAATGTATAGAAACTTATAATTCAAGGTGATCAGTAATTGTCCAGAAGATTGATTCTTGTTAATATTACAAGAGTCCTTTTTCTTGTAGGTTTACATCACAGTCAAAGGAAGTCTTGAACTGTTGCCAAAGACAAAATTGCTAAAGAAAAGAGGCTGCAGTAATTTCTGCTTTGTCCGTGCATCTAAGGAAACATTTCACATCAAGGGACCTAATCTTGGCAACCTCCAAATATTAACCATAGAGGTTTGTTTTTCATAAATATCTGTAATGAAATCTCTCATAGCTTAATATTCATATCTCAGTATGTGAAGAAAGCAAGATTGTTTTCACAAACAAAAATGCAGAAGTGAACGTTTTTGTATATATTATCTTTGAAATTCTTATATTAGCAGTTATCTGATTATGTTCTCACAGAAATGCTCACCAATATATCTGTGATGATAGATTGACATTTTTAACGTTTGAATACAAGAGGGTATATTGCATTTATGATGATTACACTAAAACCGAATTAAAAGATAGAACTAAAACACAAATTTCACTTGACAAATCTTATTTGATTGGTATTTAATTTTTAAAGTGTTGCCACCAGTAGGCATTAGTGACATTTTCATGTATAAAAATTTCGCCAAATGTTGTTATTTACAGTGTACTGAGAATGTCATTTGGAAATCAAATTTAACAAAATATATGACTTCTTATTAAAAGTTGAGAATTTCATGATGTTGATTCAAATTTCCAGGTACAAACCACCGTTTTCAATGATAAAATGAGCAATATATCATTTACCACTTTTGATTGCAATTTTCTTCACATTCAACAAATATGGGCCAATTTTTGGGGGTATGTTCTAGTAAAACAATGGGATCCGTGCCTGACCCCACACAATAAGTGGGTTCACAAGTAATCCGGGCACGAGTTATCGAGAGAGTGGTGTATAGAGAAATGTAGGAAAAGTTACTTAGCTACATCTGCTGGTTTAATCCATTTTAAAGCTTTATTCAGTCTTTCATTTTGAGTCATTTATTCATGTATTGATTCATTCATAAATTTATTTATTCATTTATTCATTATCCTAATCATTCATTCAGTTTGTATATTTAATTATTATTTATGCTTATGTTTCTCATGTAGCATGATGGTGAGGAGAAGAAGCATGCATGGTACCTTGACAAGGTTGAGATCACAGATGTGAAGGCGCTGAAGACATGGGTATTCAACTGTCACCACTGGATATCTATCCATGAGAAACCTCACTACAGCAATAGTGTTGATCTCACAGCCGAGTTTAACTCCCGAGCTCTGACAGGTTGGTTGTGAGTTATAAAATTAGTCTAAACAATATTTCCTATTGTAACATATTTAACTTCATTATATTTATGTTTTTTTTCCAAATTGCTTCTAAAGTTTTTAATTTATACTTTGAACCTTTATATATCACATCAATTTTTATTTAGGTGCTAAAATTTATAGTAACTTATGACACATAATCTTGATGACTCATGAGTTGGCATCCATAGGTCTTCAACCCCCTTTGGGCTCAGGGATGTAGAATAGTCCCAGTGTGTCCTCATGCATGTCATAAGAGGTGACCAATGGATGCAGGAGCCTTACTGGCTCGGTGGTTATCATTCCAGGTTTGCAACTGAAACAGTATGGGTTTGAATCCTACCATAACCCAGGTCAGCTGCCACAATGTGTCCTTAGACATTAGTCTAATTACCTTGGCATCAAATAACCTACTTGTGTTGATGTGCCATAAAACACAAACCAAACCAGTTGTTTTCAAGGAACTGGGAGGAGTTGCAGAATCTGAAGAAAACCTCAAACCTGTAATGGATGACTATTTGCACCAATCAAACCCAGATGAATGACTATTTGTACCAGTTGGATGAATACTTGCACTAGTCAGACCCAGGGGTTTAAAAGTACAAATGAGTTGTTGATTTACATCTTATCATTAAATATAATTGTTCTCAAGTAATAATAATTATATAGTATTGGAGTATCCAGTCCAGATTCCAAGGTTACTAGAAATCATATGCATTAAATATTTGTATTTAAACAAATATATTTAAGATACAAAAATAGGACTGTCACAATAAATTAAGTTGGATTTAATTTATATATAAAGTCCAATTCTGCACACCTTCAGTAGAGAGACATAGTTTACACAGTGTACAAAAAACTTCAGTAATTTATTATTATGCATGAATATTTTATCAAGAAATTATTTGATCATGATATCAAAACTTTAAATGTATCAACATGCTTTAATGGCATAAGCCTGCATACAAATGATGATATGTATTAACATGTTTTAATGGCGTAGGTTGGCAAAGGAATGATATTGATATGTATACACATGCTTTAATGGCATAGGTCAGCACAAGAATGATACTGATATGTATTGACATGCCTAAATGGCATTGTTCAGCACAAAAATGATATCCTCTATATATCAACATGTCTCAATGACACAGGCCTGCACAAGAATTAAGAATGATACTGATATGTATCAGCATGTCTTAATGGCATAGGTCAGCATAAGAATGATACTGATATGTATCGGCATGCTTTAATGGTATTGGTTGGCACAAGAATGATACTGATATCTATCAACATGCTTTAATGGCATAGGGCGGCACAGGAATGATACTTATATGAATCAGCATGCTTCAAAGGCATAGGTTAGCACAAGAATGATACTGATAAGTATCAACATGCTTCAATGGCATAGGTTGGCACAAGAATGATACTGATATGTATACACATGTTTTTATGGCATAGGTTGGCACAAGAATGATGCTGATATGTATACACATGTTTTAATGGCATAGGTTGGCACAAGAATGATTCTGATATGTATCAACATGCTTTAATGGCATAGGTCTGCACAAGAATGATACTGATATGTATAAACATGCTTTAATGGCATAGGTCTGCACAAGAATGATACTGATATGTATCAACATGCTTTAATGGCAAAGGTTGGCACAGGAATGATGCTTTAATGGCATAGGTTGGCACAAGAATGATGCTGATATGTATCAACATGCTATAATGGCATAGGTTGGCACAAGAATGGTACTAATATATATATATATATAAGCATGCTTTAATGGCATAGCTTGACACAGGAACAGTGTTGCACCCAGAATGCTGGCTCACAGGTTTCCCGCAATATTTTGTCCTATGTCCCCCCAAATCTTGACCCTGTGCGCCCCCCTGGGTGTGATTTTTTGTCAGGGAAAAAAATTGAAAAATATGCCAGCAACTTTCTTTAGCGTATGTCCAACCACGTCTATGCTGGTGTTAGCAATGGCCAAAGTTTGTAAAGGTGATAAAAAATGTAAGATGGCAGTGAATATCCATTTCAAAACAATGAATCTGGCAATGAAAACATTAAAGGTTTATGGTAGGCAGCCAGGTTGCTAAAGTCTCTGACCTACAGTTACACCTACAGCAAGGAAGATTTAATTTATTCTTAAGCAGAATTAATGATGAAAGAGACTATTTTATGCAAACAAACAATTTTTAATTTGATTAATGATTTGTTACTTTGAAAAGAAAAGTAAGTAAGAAAACATGAATATTTATTATAATAAGTGCTGGTACAGAATGAGTTAACACTAAAGTTAAATGAGAGTAAGATCAGGAACAGAAAATTCTATGGTGCAGCTAATTTCAGGTTAGCCATATATTCAAACATGTTAATGTTTTCATGAGTTACTTTATCACATGATAAAATTTTTATTTCAATTATGTAAGTGTCCAAGGTAAATATAACAAAGTTAAGGTTGCAAAACTTTGAAGCAAATAAGATTATCTCATATTTGTAGCACTTCTAGTGCATTATGTACTACAATTTACATCTGTCCCTTTAAAATGTTGTGTGTCCCCCCCTTTAATGGCATAGGTCTGGACAATAATGATACTGATATGTATCAACATGCTTTAATGGCATAGGCCTGCATAGGAATGATACTGATATGTAACAACATGCTTTAATGGCACAGGCCTGCACAAGAATGATACTGATATGTATCAATATGCTTTAATGGCATAGGCCTGCATAGGAATGATACTGATATGTAACAACATGCTTTAATGACATAGGCCTGCATAGGAATGATACTGATATGTATCAACATGCTTTAATGGCACAGGCCTGCATAGGAATGATGGTTACCTCCAAGTCTGTCCCAGCATATATGGCAGGTTAGAGCTTTAGAGATGACCTCTCATTGACTTTCCAAATACCAAAAGGCTTTATTGTTTTAATTTTAAAATATAATTTAGAATGAGGTTCCTCTCTCTTTTGTTTTCCTAATTTTCCAAGTTTTCCTGAGCTTATTCGCCAAGTTGTGTTTCTTGGCCATTGTTTGTGGTGGTGTCTCTGGCTTTGCTCTCATTTTCTTAGCCTGTGGTAGTTGTGTTGTGTTTTCGTCATTCGTAGAGTCTGTTATGGAAAGATTTAATCTGTAGAAGTCCATTTTGTTCCCTTTTTTCTCCTTTTTTTCACTTGTGTTTTCTTGGTGTGGGAGGCAAGGTTGTTTTCAGGTATACAATGTTTGGAGGATCTTTACTATTTCCGGCTGGGTCTATGTTTCTCCTTTTTTCTTCTGTGCATCTTCTTCCATATCCCTCTCTGATGTTTCTGATACTTTCCCAGATGGGACTTCCATCAGTTGTTGTGTTTCTTCCATTTGTTGTTGCTGGTGCTGTTGTTGTTGTTGTTGTTGCTTTTTAGTGATCAATGTTTTCGTTTTTTTCCTTGGTCCTTCTGATTTTTTGTTGTTGTTCCTGTCAGCTGTTGTTTCTGTTTGGTTTCTCCTGTTTCTGGCAGTTGTTGTTGTTGTTGTTTCCATTTAGTTTCTTGATCCTGATTTATTGTTGCTGTTCCTGTCAGTTGTGGTGTTTGTTTCCTTTTTTTCTTCGTTTGGTTTGTTTTTGTTATCTTTTCAATAGGCTTTTCAGTTGGGATTGGTTCGTTTGTTACTTCTCTTAGGTTACAGTGTCTTGGGTCATGCCCTTTGAGTCCACATCTGTTACATTTTCTGTCATAAATACACCCAAAGTACCATGATTTTACTAAGAAACTGTGTAAGTAAAAGAAAGTTGTCAGTTTTGTTGCTTTTTCCCTTGGTCTTTACAGAACTCTCGCAAGTACGTCACCATTTTTTAGTCATTGATTTGCAGGTTGAATTTTTGTTTGAATCTCTCCACTGTGTATTCAGTTGGTACTTCCATAGGGATTCCCGTAAGATAAATATTGATATATTTAATTGCTATTTCTATTTCTCTTTGTATTGGTGGTGGCTCTGTGACTTGGGCAGTTATCTCCTTTATCATTATGCTGCCTTTTTCCAAGATTGGTTCTTCTCCCTTTGGGTGCAGGATATATATGCCATTTCCAGCATGGCCTATACCTTGAATTTTTTCCATGTCAATTCCTTTTATGTTTAGAGAGGTCATTACAACTCCACAGGTTTGTATGTGTTCTTGGGCGAGAGGTCAATCGCCTGTGTTCTCACATGCAGGCCAGCCACAAGAATCTTGTCCTCCTTGATTTCCATGGCAGATGTTTGGAAGAATTGTTATAAAACTGGCATTTTTTTGTAATTTCTGGTGCTTTATCAGTGAAATGTTCTTCAATTGTTCAGTGTAGATAAATTATTCTCAAAGTCAATGAATTCAAGTGTTTAATAGTTTTGTTTTTACTCACATTTCATTTTTCCTTGCTTAATCCTTCATCCTAGCTAGGTGCTAGGTTTGTGAGTAGTATGAGTTCTGCTCACATTGATTTAGTTTGCTGGTTGTGCTAAGTATGTACTAGGTAGACTTGCAAGCTGTCTGCTTTGTATGTGCCATGGTCAGATTTTTCTTGGTATGATACTGGTATGTATCAACATGCTTTAATGGCACAGGCCTGCACAAGAATGATATTATCCAACAACAATATCTACTTTATGTTACAATAATAAAGAGAGATGAAGCTGTTGGAAGTAAAATATCATATTCTTACATTTAATGCATTTGAGTTTGTGGAATTGGTTACTGTATTGGACATAATACCTGTGCACTTAAGCAATTATTTTTTGGGGAAATGGCATGAGTTTGAAGCTCATAAACAGCATTCCCATCATGCCATTGTATACAGCTGAAGAGTTGGCTCCTTGTGTTTGTATATAGCTAAAGAGTTAGCTCCCTTTGTGTGTCTCTATATAGCTGAAGAGTTTGCTCCCTGTGTTTGTGTTTAGAGCTGTCAACTTTGGAGGTTCATTCTTGCTTCAAATATGGTTGTTCTGAATAAAACATGTGTAAGATCTGTTTTTGAGACCGAATTAATGCACAAAGTTAACTGATAACAAGATGAGATACATGCATGGTGGTGGGTTGCAAGAAAATCATGACATGTAAGGCTAGTTTAACAGCCACTTCCCTCCCAAGAGGCATTCCAGGATTGAGACATATGTGCTTAACAAATTGGATATCTAATGTGAGATTTGACTAAAAAATGTGCACTTATTAGGGCACGTGCAAGTATTGTGTTAAATACAGAGGTTGGACATATCAGCTGAAGATGCATGAAGGCAGTTTTTGCTTTGTCGTTTTACTTATTTGGGGCAATGTTTGTTGGGTCCTTAATTTACACTGTATATCTTATACATTACCCTACATAGAGCATATGTAAAATAACAGTTGTCTATTTTAGGTTTTAAATTGGTTTTAAATTGGAGAAAACTCCTTTATATCAGTAAATTGTAAATAAATAATTGATTAATTTGGTTATTATGTGAGAAAGTCAAGCATATAATATTTAACTATTTATAACACAGACACAACATTCAACACAAAAAAAAAGATTTATTGTCACATAATGTACTGGCACATATGCTTTTCACTTAGATATTATAGTAAGCAACATCGACCCAGACCTGATGTCACATAATGTACTGCAGGTAAGGATGTATGCTCTTCACTAAGTCTTATTTCCATTTCAGTACATACAAAATTAACTGATGGTGTGCATTGCTTCTAATTAAAAGTTATTGATTGTAGAAACTTGCAACACTTTATTATGCAATGAAACCTACCTTGGCATACATTTTTACTAGAAGGGCACCTGCTCACAAAGGACAACATTTATGAAACCCTTTTGTTTATTTACATAATTCATCTGTACATGAGGGACATCTGTCCCAAAAAGACCAAAACTCTATGGTCCCTAGAGTGACCCTTGCAGACTAGGATTCACAGTACATGTAAATAGAACAAGTCATATCACAGAATGGTCATTTTTTAGTTGAATATTTTCCTTCTTGCAGTGTATATGGTGGAGGTCATAACAGGAAAGAAAAAATTGGCAGGCACAGATGCAAATGTTTTCTTGACTGTATTTGGTACTAATGGAGTGAGCAAGAAACTTCACTTGGTTGATAAGACACCTAACTTGATATGCTTTGAGAAGGGCAGTGTGGACCATTTTCAGTTTAAAATGTTTCATCTCGGAGAGCTCAAGAAAATAAGGTGAGTTTTAGGTTTGTTATGGCTGCTAAAGCTGTTATGCTTAGCTGAAGTTGTTACTTTGACACATCCTTAAATTGGTACCAGGCAGACTGAACCTTAATTAATTAGTGCAGGAATGTTTTACCTGTAACTGGTTTGTGTTTCATTCAGGAGGAAGTCTTGTATTTCTGATTGCTTCACTCACTTAAATATTGATATGATCCTGCCCTACATTACTTGATCCCTTTTTGTAGTATGATCCTGCTCTACATTACTTGATCCCTTTTTGTAGTATGATCCTGCCCTACATTACTTGATCCCTTTTTGTAGTATGAATTAACAGATTTATGCTGTAGTATTTACTGGAAGAAAATGAAGATACTGGAACACACAATCAACAAGAAAAACTTGGGTATTGTTAAGATTCAGAAACAGTATATGCTGTATATAATACATTTCATCAAAAAACTCAGTTGATTTTTTAAACAATGAAGAAGCTGTTATTTGATTCTGACATATTCTGTAATCATAAAATAGAAAATTTAAACTGTTTTATGATGTATATAATACATTTCATAAAAACTCATAAAATAGAAAATTTAAACTGTTTTATATTGTTACATGAGTGCTCATATCAAATAAAATTTATTAAATGAGTTGTATAATTTCTATCTTTTGCAAGCCTTGGTGAGAAAAAGAATGGAATTATTTGATGAGTTTCTAAAATTTTATTTGAAATGAGCACAAATGTAAGATTCTATTTATTGCATGATGAAAAATACTGATTTTATTTAAACTAACTGCAGAATAGTGTAGTGAAATTACTTTGAAATAGATTTGGATGCCTCAGTCGTTACACCTTTCATTTGCATGATGTTATAGCATCATTTGTGATGTCATATGGTGTTATTGCATACATTACATATATAATAATTCTGATATCAAGATATTAATGTAAATAACAAAATAGTCGTGTTATAAATGTATATATGGCTAAATGTATAGGGTTATATTGCGTACAGTATGGCAAGGGATAGATACCGTATTTTGGTGTGTAGAATGCGCACCGATGTATAACACGCACCCCGATTTTCGACCCAAAATGAGTGGAAAAAACGTAGTTCTGCCATATAACACGCATGTGATATAATACATTTTAAAATCGTGACTACCGGTATTTCGCTCTGTTTTCATAGTGCAACAACAGTCGGTCATTTTGGATAGTGAATGAAAAAGTGGCCATATTGAAATTGTATCTTTCCGATTTTATGGTTGGCCCTTAAAAGGGCCCTTTAAAGGTTCGTCTAGTTGATGGGGTTCAATCTATTGCATCAAATCCCTCAAATTCCTCTTCGTCGTCATCACTCTCGAAAAGTCGCTGTATGTCCTCGTCTGTCATCATTCCTGGTGTTGCTGCATAATAGCTTTCATCTTCGTCTTCATCCTCACTCTCTGAGTGGTCTTCACGCTTAGCATTGTCCTCCCACAAGATGTCATCCTCTGTGCCATCCATTTTATTTGAGATGCAGCACTTTTTGAAGGCATGGATGATGATGCATGGCAAGTCGTGCCGTCGTAAAAATGCATAGGCCCAGCTCACAGACCCCTTGTAGTCGTCTATTTTCTTCTGTTTTGCAATTAATATTGCCTGAAAGCGAATCTCTGTCATGGATACTGAGATTCCCTATCTTCTTCTATCCATGACACATTCAAGGACTCCCCTCTCTATGTCCGGATACTTTGCACTTGTCCCTCTGTCTGCCTGTTTTGTTCTCGGTATTTTCTTCAGTCTTTCTTTCATTCTTCTCTACTCCCTAACAGAAGACTCTCCTACATTAAACTCCCTCTCAGCAGCTCTGTTACCATGTGTTTCTGCATAGGCAATGATGGTTAGCTTGTCTTTCGCATTGTACGAATTTCTTATATGACCCATGTTGATACTTTGACTATATTCGTTCAGATTCAAGATCGAACACAATATGCTATGTGAAAGTTTAGGTCCGGTATTTATACTTATTTGGATTATCATTACACCTCTAAAATATATCTCCATGTCCAAGCTAGAATTTACCAAGACAATGCCTTGTACTTATGTTTGGCCCATCAAAGCTTTAGCCGGCGCTGATTACCTTTAAAAACACCACGCTGAGTCAATTAAACACTGCTCACTGTATTGTAACAAAGAAGTACCGTATCAAATACTGTTGTTTAAAATGAGAAATAAAACAAAGAAACAAGTTTATTTTCTGAAGAAAAGTAAATACATTGCAAATTTAAATAGATAAAGCAACGTGACAATGTTGAGCACGTCAAAGCTTTAGCCGGTGCCGATTACCTTGAAAAGACCACACTGAGTCAATGAAGCACTGATCACCGTTAAAAACACCATGCTGAATCAATAAAATATTGCTCACCGAGACAAAGCATTGTAACTATGTTGACCGCATCAAAGCTTACCTGGCGCCGATTACCGTGAAAAGACCACACTGAGTCAATGAAGCATTGATCACTGTATAGTCGCAAAAATATCTCAAATACTATGATTTAAGATGAGAAATAAAACTAAGAAACAAGTTTATTTTCCAAAGGAAAAACAAAATGTTTTCTGACTTCATACATTAACGGTGTATCAGTGTTACCGTAACAGGCTAACCGTAGTTGAAAAAAAATGAGAACATTAACACTGTTTGAATTCTAAATATTATATTTCAATTCAAACACGAATAAATGAAGACAAAATTAATTAGATCCACAGTTATCGAATATTGAACATTTACAGGTACAGTAATCATATATTTGTTCCGCTGATAATCTTGAAAAGACCACACTTAGTCAATGAAACATTGATCACTCTATAGTCAGAAATAAATACAAAATACTATCATTTAAGATGAGAAATAAAAACTAAGAACCAAGTTTATTTTCCAAAGAAAAAAATATTTTCCGACTTCATACATTAATTGATTATTTTGTTCCACAACTTGTCAGTGTTACCGTAAGAAAGAAACCGTAGTCGCAAAAAATATGTCTCCTAAAGATGCCTCTGATGAGAAGATTAACACTGCTTGAATTCTACACATATTATATTTCAATTCAACCAAGAATAAATGAAGAAAAAATGTATTAGATCAACAGTTATGGAATACTGAACATTTACGGAACAAGTACGGTAATCCTCACAGTGGTATTTGTTCCGCTCCAATGCGGCACTTTGCACAGCTTTTGAACAAGTTGCCAGTCGTTATGTACATGTATTTCCTGTCGAGGCACAGAACAAAACGCTACACAGTGATGTGAAATGAAACCAGTTTATTAACATAAGCAATCAAAGAACAAGACTATTTGTAAGCATTATTTATTTCTTTAATACGGCTAGTACTGGTAAACAATTTAGTTACAATGCAATGTACAACGGATTTAATATTTCACAAGGAGTGAATGTGACACATGTAGGCGGCTATAGTGCCTTCATCCTCTCGTCAGATCGACCTGGAAAAAAACTTTTTTTATAGTTCTTGTATAAAACGCGCATACCCGACTTAAGATAAGAAACTTAGGTGAAAAAAGTGCACGTTATGCACACCAAAATACGGTATTGATTAGCTATGCACAAATGACTAACCCTCTGGGCAAAGGTTAGAGCTACAAAACACAAATCTTTTAAAAGTCTAAATATCAAAATTATTCTAGAATCATACAATAACTTCTTAAATACTTTATGTACCTATGGTTTTCACAACACTAACAATTAACGTCCAGTACACTAAACTTTCTTCTGTCTGGAGATTTCTCTCTGTCCATGTATATGCGAAGATAACGGGAAGTATATACATTTCTACTACAAATTTAAATCACCAGTTTTGTTTTATTTTGAAAACAGATTGAACAACTTTACATGGAGTTCATAAATAAACGATGTGTAGAAAGTATTCCTAAAAGAGACATGCCTGTGTTACTATATAGTCATCTAAAAATGTCTAGACAGAGTTTTATATTCTTGTTTACATTAGATTTAATGTATTTATATGAATACAGTTTACCAAAGGCAAAATATTGTTAGAAGGTAAACTTTAGTGATCTTTCATTGTATGTTATTAGATATATTTTGCTTTAGTCATTCATGTGAAATATTTCTCTTTTCTGAAGAATTGAACATGATGGAAGTGGGTTTGCTCCTGGGTGGAATCTAGATAGGGTAAGAAAGTATACAATCTTTACAATCACAAAAACTATTACTGAAAATTACTTTGAATCATATCATCAATAAATGTTTGCTAATTATAACATGCTGCATACTGGTAATGAGGAATATTTACAAATCAACTGGAGGGACTAAACAGTATGCTGCAGTATAGACTTAACATTTAATTAATCAAGTTAACCAGAGTGTCAAATTAGATTAAATCTTTGCTGTAAAAGTATTTTCATGAATTCAGTTTCCATGCTAAATTAGCAGAACTACATACCTGCCAAGTCATGGCATCTCACATGAAAAACACAATTTTGAACTACCAGTTCCTCCCCCCCCCCCACCCCCATCACAAGCAATAAATATGTTTTATTGCATGATTTATCTAGTAGACTATAACATTACTGCTGTTGAAATGATGTTCTGTTGGCATGCCAGAGAAGAAGGATGCAGGGGAAGTAACTGGGAGATTATGGTTAATAGCTTTTTTAATACATGGACATGGAAAATGAAGATCACAGAAAATATCCAGAATGTTATGTATAAAATACTTTATTTTTATACTAAATTTTGGGCATTGTCTTTGAAAATGAAATAAAATAAAATGGATCTGACTAAAATAAATACAAATACAAAGGACAGTGGCATTGATAGAGTAACAGTGATAAAAACAGCATGCTAATGTAGCTGGTTTGTGATAATGATATTTGCATTAATGTTATTGTATAATGGCTGGACAGTTATATTTAGGTATTTCAATCAGTAATTTGTATCTATTACTATTTATTCCGTAAATTTAAAGTTTTTTGTTAAATATAGAGGTTGCATGATCCAGTGAACTATATTAACTAAAACTTTTTATTAAGTATACATTTTTATTGACTTAGATTGTGTGCAATTGCCACACTTTCAGCCACAAAAATACCCCACACAGTCTTGATAGTTGGCATTTATGTAACTGTTGTTTGCAAAAGCATTGTTAATGTAAAATTATGTTAATTACTATTAGTGCTACTTTACCATAACAATGTATGCACCTTCAAATTAATCTTCAATGAAACATTTTCAAAAGAGTATGTTTTTAGTCTCAGTGGCAGTCATGTCAACATTAAACATTTGTAAAATTTGCATATAGGGAATATACACATTAGCACAGTTCACAAGTGTGTCATTACACATTTCCCATGAATCTTTGCTTCATGACTGATTTCTGTGTATTCTATAACTATGTGTCATTCAAGCCTACTTTATATGGAAACTTCAAAGCAGAAGATTGTTTTGTGGCACTGCCATACATCAGTCTCACATATCAGACTTGTATTCAACTTTTTTAGGTACAATTAACCTTATTTAATACAGATTCAGTGAATCTGAGTGTCTTGGAATCTGGATCATCCAATGACAGTAATTGGGAACAGATTTTCCTCCATTGTCTTGGAATCTGGATCATCCAATGACAGTAATTGGGAACAGATTTTCCTCCATTGTCTTAGAATCTGGATCATCCAATGACAGTAATTGGGAATAGATTTCTCCCATTATATTTTTAACTGAGTTGGTTATCCAGATTGCTTGTCATGTCACATGAAAGGAATGGAACAAAGCAGCTAGATTAATTGGGTTGCAATGTATTATCCAAAATAGTGAAAGTTGTCTTAGCAATACCTCCATATAAAGGACACCTGATCATGAAGGACAACATTTTATAAACCCATTTTGTTAAAAGAAATTAACAAATTAACAAATGTTACATCCTTATTATGGACACTTTGTGGTCCCTTGAATGTCCTTTATAAACAGGTCTCACTGTAATAATTTCTTGTGAATCACTTAGAAGACTTATAATCGGGAGAATTGATGATATTTGTGAGTCAGGTAATAACATTTACTACGGTTAAGACTAAACTTGACACTTAGTGCACTCATTGTGCACAATATTTAAACTAGGATTAAACATCAGATTGCACCTGGAGTAAACCCCCTAGTGAACAATTGTGTACCAGGTAATGAACTTCCAGTGCACTCCAGTTCACCTGTATTCCAAAATGTCTGCTGTACTCCAGTTTACATGTGTGTACAAAGTACTGTAGTATCATTTATTTTTATGGGTCTAAATTTTTGTAGTTTTGTAAAATAAAAAAATATGAATTTTGATTTTTTTTTAACATTTATCTTCTGTTTTTCATTTTTATACTTTTTGTTGCCTTATCTAAAACTGTAATCTACTAGTATTGCGAACTGTAATTTCTTAACCTTGTAAGGTAGCATGATTGATATGGGAATGCCTTTTTTTTCTTGACTGGGCCACACATGGGACCAAATAAAATAGATGTTTGGTCCCCTGTCGGACATTAAAAGTGGCAGAAAAAAAAACCCCACCTAAAATGCATAGTTCAGAGAGAGAGAGAGAGAGAGAGAAATATCCATTATGGAGTGTCTAACACATTGCATTTTTATATCTCATTCATTTGTACATTTGTATTGCTTTCAGCTGATCAGAAATTGAAAACAGTAATGCAGCTTGTTGTTCTCCATTGCATATTACCAGACTTTATTGATCACAAGACGCACACACAGACACACACACAGACCATCACCACCACTATCGAACCACACCCTGTCCCTCAGATAGTGACCCAGGGGTCATAAATCCATATTGTGTCAGTTATTACAACTGTAATTGGATGGTATGATAGCCACAAGATATAATACCTCAAGCTTATAAATGCAACATCTTTGTCAAATAATGCAGGCTAGTTTTTTATCTTCATTGCTTTCCTCTGTCCATTCAACATTGATAACATTACTGTTGTATTAACTAAAAATACTTGTATATAATTGGTATATTAAAATATGTTAGATATAAAAAATATCAGTAAAAATCAGAAATAACAAAAGCTTTAGTAAAGTAAAAGATACACAAAATATTGTTGTTTTTTTTTTAAACCAATGATATAAAATGTAATATTATTGCTAGAAATAGAACCAACAAAATATTTAAAGAACCACAAATTTGTAAGTATCATTTACTAGCTGATTATAGATGTGTTTACACCCTATTTTGTATGATGCAAAGCATAGGCCAAATATTTATTATTTTATTTATTTATTTATTTTTTTTAAAAAAAGAATGAAATCTAATAATTCGAACTTTCATGGTTTTGTGAAAAAAATGACACATTTGCTGGTACTTAATTTCATGGATTGGAGAATGGGTGCTGTTGTTTTTACGGATTGATTAATACTTGTTGTGCATTCATTCATTCATTGAAATATATACATATCTTCATTATAATTTTGTGGATTAATCCAATTGGTTTGTAATTATACAAAAATATATATATTGTTATGGTTAAAGAGATTGACATGGGCTGTAAAAACTGTCAAATTTAGTCTTTAACCGTACTGTTGCTTTGTATCCTAGGTAATAATATATCCAACTGACAAGCCAAAAGAAAAGTACTACTTTGTATATCGAGGATGGATTGCAAAAGATGTTGGAGATGGGAGGTTATGGCGTGAAATTAAAGGCACAAAGACCATTCCTAAATCGGTTCAACATGGTAAGGTCTATTGCTACTAAAAGAGATTAAGATAATGTTTAAATGGAACTATGCCATTCTAGGACTAGATACTTATGTATTATTTATTCCAGGACTAGATATTTATGTATTATTTATTCCAGGACTAGATATTTATGTATTATTTATTTCAGGACTAGATATTTTTATGTTATTTATGTTTTTGGGGTATATATGTTAGGACAGTCAATAAACGTGATGATGATAATCAAACTAAAATAGCTGAAAAAATTATTTTTAGCAATCAGCAATTCAGTTGAATAAATTTGCTGTGTTTGAGTTATTGATATGATGCTTCAGGCATATGTGTATCTCAACACAATACGCATGATACAGTAATATGACAGGTTTATGTGTATTTCAACACAATACACATGATACAGTAACAAATATGTTTCACCATTGGTTCATTGTATAGGATTGTTTTATAGACATAGATCCACTCATATTAAAAAAGCCGAGTTATATAATTAAAACTGTTGTGAACTATAGATAGAATTTTTTAGAGTTCTTGCCTAATAGCTGTTTGATTCATCAGAAGCAAAGCTTAGATTTAATGAGGATTAATTTAAATGCTGCTCTAAACGATGTTGAATTGTTGAGTCATCATATGGAAAAAGGTCAGAAAAAGCTGTACAATAAAGTGCTCTTTTTCTTCAGTGCAACTTATTTAACAGTAAACTTTCTGTACAAAAAATAAATTCTTCACAAATTATTAATGATTAAATACATAATCATGAACAGGTTTTAACTTATTTTTCATCATTATATTCAGCAGCACGTTCAAGAGGTAAAGCAATTTTGTTTTAATTCTCAGATTATTACAATTTACTAGGTGTTATCTTTTCATGTCCGTGCACTTTTTGTATGTTTATGTGGTTTGTATGTGAATATGGGAGGTCCATATACTGTAGTATCACTAATTATAATGGGGTACCAATTTTCATGGATTCATTGCCACCCTGAACCATGAATAAAAAGACCCAATGAAAAATTAGCCACATATAATAAAGAAGCCCCCCCCCCCTCTTTTTTACTGTGTTTCATTCCTACAGATTAACAAAGCTATTTTATCTATCAACATTATTTCTCTAATCTGGTTAAAAATATTAGCTTTTATATTTGTTTGTTTTATTTTCATCCTTTTAAAAAAAGAATTATAAAGCATTTTAAATTGTTTCAATGCACACATATCTATATTGTATCCGGTAGCCATAATTTCCACTCACTGTCTTAAATCAATATGTTGTGAAATAAGTAAGGATAGATAGAAATGAACAAAAGCATAAGGTATTCAAACACTGTTATTATTCAGTATAAAAGAAAGAATATGAAATGATACTATAAATGAAAATTAGATTTAATACTTATTCACATCGATTCTTCATTCAAGTGAAACTGTTGTTGAAAAATTTAAATCCTTGTGAAAGCATGTCTCATTTATCCATGCATGCTTAATACCTATGAACAACATGACTGTAAAATGCTAAAACTATTGCTTGAGGCACAATTACTAATGAAACACTGTGTATATACACTAATTATGGCAGAGTATTGAAGCTCACACTTCACTGATTTTCAGACAAAATCACAAAATCAACATTGTTTCACTCAAGTCTGCTGGTACACACAAATGTTTGTAGGGTAAATAATCCTGAAATTGTTGAATTAAACAGTTCATTATTATCAAAGCCACAGATAATTAGGTCAGAATTTTCACACATTTTCTTGTGAGCGGCAATTATCCATTCAGCATCAATCAGCTTCATTAATGATGTTTTAAGTAAAGTCTAGTGGTTGAAGTTGGTTCATACATGAGGCAGGCTCAAACAAAGGAGTGATTCCATTGTTTTTCAGTTTAGTTAGCATCTTTGCACTTTGATGGGCTCTGAACACATCAAATGTTGACACTGCTGGCTAATTGCATTGAACAAGGGGCAGCTGGTTATGTGTTTGGTTCACATGTGGAATGATGACATTATCCAAACTAATGGGGATCGAGGTTGATGTTTACCACTCTTAATCCACTATGCTAATGCCATGGTCATCAGAAAGTAATTGATGGTACAACTTTATGGACAGTGTTTTAATGAAGAGATTATAAACATTTACTTTAGTAACCAATTTGTAATTCAATGTTGCTGGCTGCTTTGGCTGCCTTTGATGTTGAGTGTATGTGATTTATCTTGACAGGTGTTTGATTTGTTCTCATACAGGTACCATTTTAACCATTGAAGCAACCATCATTTTGTTGTCCTCATAGTTTTGTTCTTTTGTATTCTTTATTTGAGGTATTTGTTGAGGTTAATTCACGAAATTAAATACCCATAAATATGCTAAACTTTAACAGGCAAAACCACAAATTTCAGTACCCATGAAAATGTCTTTTTTTAAAAACCACAAAAATTGAGACCGATGAAAATAAATGATACTGCAGTAGTATTAAGCTTGTCCATCCATCCTGTAAGTATATACAGTATGTACCATTTTGATAAGTTGTCCTGAAACTTTGCATACATCAATGACACGAGATAAACATTTGCATCTAATATTGTTGTCACACTCTGCTGCATTGTTCAGAGTTATGCCCCTTTTTGGTCTCAAATGTACATACTCTACTTGCTCTTTCTTGTGTACATAAATATAGTTAATTCAGCTCAGCATCATGAATGATACCTGCATCTGTAAAACAGTGAAATGTTTATGTCAGTGTCTCCAGATGTAGCTAAAATTACTGAATTTGATTTGCGCATGAATGATTTAAACATCAATTTATCAACATACAAAGCAATATCACTCATTCAATACATGCTGAAAAAGATTGGTCTATTTACATGTAATCCGTCATGTTGATCCTTGAGTTGTGGAAGAGTCCATTTTTGACACAGGGCTGAGGGGTTATGTGAGCCATCATGTGCCATAGGTAAACAAACATTGTCTGCATCATCTAGTTTTCTTTGAACTATTTAAAATTTCTACTTAATGTCTGTTTACGATATGATTTGTCTAATGAGTAATAAAATTTACATTTTTATTCAAAGAGAAAGCTCTTTTATGCGAAAAGCAAATCGTCTG
This sequence comes from Margaritifera margaritifera, assembly GCA_029931535.1. Lineage (NCBI taxonomy): Eukaryota > Metazoa > Mollusca > Bivalvia > Unionida > Margaritiferidae > Margaritifera > Margaritifera margaritifera. The sequence goes on along the minus strand of JAQPZY010001272.1, from coordinate 1,060,693 downwards.
ACTTGATTGAAGTACATGTATAGGGATGCAACTCCTAAGAAATCTCAAGGGAGACAACTACATTATGACTGAAGGTAGCCAAATATGACAGGTGATCACTCCTTTAGAAATAATCGACTCTTCAGCAGTTCATGGTGGCATCGAAGAATTCGCTTGTAAACAGACTACCATATTTTAGCATGTATTGAATGAGTTGTGTTGTGTTGCATGTCAGTTCAAATGGTGTTGAAATCATTTGTGTGCAATACAAATTTGGTAATTTTATCCACATTTCGACATGCTCACATGAAAATTCAGTGAGGTGCAGACATGGATGAATGATAATTCTTGTGTGCAACTAGTCCAACAGCACTGGATAAATTGCCATGAAACCTGGCTGACATTATTGACATTCTGTGATAATGCTTTAGTTATTTTTTTAGAGTTATGCCCCTTTTTATCCATTTTGAATGTTCTTTTGCATGTTCATACATACAAGCATAGATTATGCCAGAATTGTTGCTCTTTTCTACTCACAATGCTCATTCAGACAGATAGGGGGTGGGGGCATCTGTGTCCTACGGACAAAATTTCTAGGGTTTTTTTCTTCAGCTTTTTCCTTAGTTTGCAAGGCTTCTTTTATCATTCTTTTCACTATTTGCATCTTACTGCCTAATAAAATGGTTGACAAAAAAGTCAAAGACTTTTAAATATTTAATTTAATCAAATATACATGTAAGAAACAACTATTTATAGTCTTTGGTCACTTAGGGAAACATTTGATGGTATACTTTTATGAAAATAAATGACTTTTATGAGCCAGAAATGGTTGATACTATCAAGTCAGAATTACTAGCATAGATGGATTAGTCCTACACAACTAAGATACCGGTAGTTATATTATTGATATACCGTATATACTCGTGTATAAGCTAATACAAACTGCATAGACCCAGATCTGCCATCGCATAATGTGCCAGCAGGTCTGGGTCTATGCAGTTTGTCAGGACTAAACAGTAGAACAAACAGCATAGACCCTGATCTGTTGGTGCATTATGCAATGACAGATCAGTGTCTATGTTGTTTGCATTTGGACCCGAATTATATGTAAGTATATATGGTAAGCATTATGCTAAAGATTTTGTTATAAATGTCCACATATATTGGCTGCACACATTGATAATAATTAACTTTTATTGCTGTCAAGGTAATGTTACAGTCATTGAAATAAAAGAAATGTGAATAGTCAGCATTAGACTCTGAAGAATTTTTCATTATAATTAGGAAAATGGGCACATTGTAACTACTGTATGTTCTTACCATATATACTCTCTTATAAGTTGAGTCCAACTGCAGACTGCACAGACCCAGACCTTCCATGATTGCATTATGCACCAGCAGATCTGGGTCTTTGCAGTTTGTTAGGAGTAATCAGTTAAACAAACAACACAGACCCTGATCTGCCAGTGCATTATGCGACAGCAGATCAGTGCCTATGTTGTTTGCAGTTGGATGCAACTTACAAGTGAGTATATATGGTAATGTGAGTTACTGTTTATGTTTCAGCAGCATAGTATCATACCAGTAGAAATATTGACCTTTATTCTTTTTAGCACTGATAAGCATGTGATAAGTATGTGTTTTCACTTGTTTGAGTGGAAAAAGTAATTTTTTGTTTTCACTTCTTTGGGTAGAAAAAGTAAATATGTGTTTTCACTTATTTGGGTAGAAAAAGTTATTATGTGTTTTCACTTATTTGGGTAGAAAAAGTAATTATGTGTTTTCACTTGTTTGGACAGAAAAAGTAATTAATGTGTTTTCACTTGTTTGGGTGGGAAAAGAAAAGAAATATATGTACAAGCTATTGGAAACTATTGAATTTGACTTTGATTAATGGATGAAGAAATATTATCATCAGAGCACATTTGTAGACCCTGTCCTTGTTTTGGTTTTCATGACAAATAATGTAATGGTAATTAAAAACATGAAGGGAATACAATCATCATGTGAATTATGTTCCATCTCATGTTGAATGATGTAATTTATAATAGTATAATCTGTTTGTCTTGTTTTGTTGCTGATGTATTTGTTTTCCTCTTCTTACTCAGGTTTTAGAGACTTAAAACTAAAGGTGTAGGAAGGTTAAGCTTACTGTGTATGTTGTTTGCTTGATGAGTCTTGATTCTAAAATTCATTTACCTTATTAGACGTGTTATGCTCATTAAATGCATACAAAGCTTAATGGTGCAAATCTATCAACTGGTATGTTTCCATCCATTTGCTTATGCTCTCTTCAAATGTTGGATTGCACATTGAAGGATTCCTGATTTCACAATTTCTCAAAATTATCAGTAACAAGCAACTCTTGTATGCAGTTTAATAATTATTGTAGAATAAAGTTGTAGTTTTATATTGATATAATCCTCCATAAATTGCCAGAAAAATAAAAGACCTTGTATATTAACTTGTCCAGTATTTCCATGAAAATTTTACTTGTAAGTTGAGAGAAAGAAATGAATTATACCTTTTTGCCTATTAAGCACAAATCTCTACGTTAAATCATATACATTATTTCTCTTGTCAAAAGCCCAGTTGGTAAGCCGTATAAACATGCTCCTCACATTGGGTTACCTCCCTTGGTTAGGATAAGACCACTGCCACAACGATGTAAATTTGGTGGTAAAATGCCACGGGGGTGAAAACTGTACGCTTTGATAACTGCATCACACTTAATTTACACTGCATTTGCTGTGATTTTGTCTCTACAATGGTTTTAGTACAGAATGGGAAGATTTTGCCCAATACATAGGAGGAAAAATTAAGAAATTCTTTACTTGCAGTGACAGAGCACAAGATTGATGAGATTACAAGGTAGCACATGGCAGGTGTCACAATATACTGATGATGTCACAATGAAGAGCATCTGACACAGTCTGGTTCTTCTTGCCTTGTTTTTGTTTGGATTTCAATCTGTTTAAATAGAAATAAGGTAGAATCTAGTCAATGTGCTTATGTATTCATGCTTAAAGTTGATGTACTGAGGTTTAGATAATCCTGGGGTCAAAACAGCCTTCCAGCAGTGATATATTCTGAAAGAGTATGAGCTGTGAGGAGTGTAAAGGTTTTTTAAAAATTTGGGGTGGAGTGGGTGGATTTATTATTTTAAAAAAATTTATGAAACTAAACAATACAAAGACTATGTGATGATGAGGTATAGGCTGATCGTGGGAGAATTAATATAATAAAAATTAAGTTAACAAGAATTTCTAATGACTCTTTCAAAAAAAGATGTCCTTCATGTTTATTTATCTGATACCTGTTACAGGGACAAAGACAAAGTATGAAGTGACTGTGAAAACTGGTGATGTGAAGTATGCAGGAACAGATGCCAATGTTTTCATTCAGTTTTGTGGTGCGGCTGGACTCACAGAAAAACTCAAACTGGACAACATTAAAAACAACTTTGAGAGAAACATGACTGATGAATTTGTGGTAAGAATTAGATTACATTCAGTGTTCACTTGCTTAACATTCCATTGTAGTAACTAAATCTTCAAAGATTGAATTCCTTACAGGGCTGAGCAAATCCCATAGCCCGACATCCCGAACTATTCATTTTCGAAGTTGGGCAAGTAAACTTTTCCAAGTCTCTAGTCCGGGACAAGTGCTTTTTGCCTATTTTAAAAATGTCAGGTAAGTCCTTATTTTCATGCTTTAATCACTATATCTACCTTTATTTGGCCATTCATGCCCTCCGGGCGTACTGAATACTTGATTCTACCCCTCTCCATGTATACATTTACATCCTGTATAACACCTACAGGCGGTCAGTGATAACTATCGCATATGTGCATGTTCTGTTACCGCTTGACTGCACATTGGGCTAAGCGACCAAATTATCAGTAAATCAAAATGCGTAAAACAAAGCAAAGCCGGTATAATTAATTAGTAGTGTTTTGAGTGGCTTTGTTGCACTGTGTTTACTCAAACCAGATTCTCACAAGCGGCTCACTCTGATTTTAATCCAGTGAGCCAGTGTAATTAAATTAATCAAAGGTACTTTACCAACATCAGTATTAGTTTCCTTTATGAACTGATTAAATGACAGTAATGATTCTTTCAGCATTCACGCATGATATTGCATTTTATGCAAAACAATTACGCTAATTAGCAAGCTGTCTCTGTTCGTATTTAAAAGAGAAAATGTTTGTTATGATCACTTTAGAAGTAGTTGTCAAGTAAGCTGATATTTACTATGTGGATGAAATGAGTTTGCTAAATTATTTTCACATGGAAGGTAAAAAGTTCGATTCGACGAAGGAAACTTCTTGTGAAAGTGGAGGGATAAAACGTAAGACTGCTACTGAGTGTGAGAATTCCTTAAACCGTGAGAGTTTAAAAATTCTTATGAACATTTCACCAAATGGACCAGAGCTTGAGGACTTTAACCCAGACAGAGCTATCAACTGCTGGCTCAGTGCTGGTGCAGGTGGCAGACATGTACATGGACATTTTTTCAAATCCAGCAGCTAAAACATATATACATGTACCTGATGTAGCCAAATATATATCAATCAATGTTTTTGACAAATTAAATTCTTTTAAGAAATAATTATGTTGTATATTATTTCGTTTGTTCTTTGTATGGATTAAGTACATACATCTCATCAAATCTCGGCAAGTGATTACCATTTTGGGACAAGTGAAAAGTAAGGTGGGACAAGTGAAAAGTATGGTGGGACAGTGAATTTTCTGAAACCACTTGTCCTAGACAAGTGGATGAAAAAAAAATTTGCTCAGCCCTGCCTTATAAATTATGTAATGAAAATATTAAGTAAATTTTTTAAAATTTAGTGATAATTCATTATTAATTTTAATAAAATTTAGCATATACTGTAAGATGGAACAGTCTATGACAGACATCTAGAGGCCAGTGAAATGTGCTTCATTAAAGTGACTTTTTCTGTTGAATTTTGACGTAGAAAACTAGATAGATAATAACATATCTTTGCATACATTATATAAAGTTATGGGTTTTGTGTTAATTGCCCACTTGTAAAGTACATTGTAGCAAAGTTGTAATGCTTGAATGATATGAAATTAATCTACTCATGCCAAATGAGCATGCATTGTTGCTCCAGGTGCAGTCAGAGAGAAATAAACAAACTAGCACATGTATCAATGAAATAAGCAACATTAGCATGTAAATAGAAGCATATGAACTGATTACTGTATATACTTACTTATAAGTCCAGTCTAACTGCAAACTGGACATGCCATTGCATAATGTAATAGTAGATCTGGGTTTATGCAGTTTGTTAGGGGTATTTATTAGAACAAACAACATAGACCCTGATCTGCTGATGCATTATGTGATGGCAGATCAGGGTCCATGTTGTTTGCAGTTGGACTCTACTTATACATGAGTATATATGGTATATTACATGGAAAAGAGTAGTTTGTATGGTTCTATTGAACCACAGGTATCCAAAACATAATTATCATGCACATTTCTCTAACTGATAGTGAACATAAAATACAGATTGCATGCACTATATAGTAAAATACTCAACCCAGTTGTTCTCAAGGTAGCAGTTGCCACATATCAGCCCAGTTCATTTGATTCTGAGTGCCTCTGGCATATGAATGCATCAATATTTACATTTGCTGTAACTTTAGACAAATGTAGGTTAATTTTTGGTCTGAAGGAGTCATTTCTTTCTCATCTCAATAATAACTTTTTGTCATGAATGACTTTACAGTTGTATGGCTAACTTGATTGGATCTATTTAAAACTAGCAAGTTTTACAGCTAACTTTCTATATCAAAATTCTTTAAAAATGCATAAACAGTTCCTTACAACCAAATGTAATAGAAAAAGGGAATAGAAACATAAATTTCATTGACAGTTAGACTTCATTTAGTAGTTTGTTTAATCTGCAATCCCTTTCATCTGAATTTATTATAATCAGATTCCACTGTCCTATCTATTATATAACAATAAGAAGCAATTGAAAGAACTTTTATTAACAGCTATGTTTCATCTCCAGTCCATAAACTTATATCAGTTTGTATACAATATCTTTTTTGTTCTACTTATTTCCATCTAATTCATTTATTCTCCTTTGTTGACTGGATTTTTGACAAAATGACACAAGGTTCATGTGCAGAGTACAATTTTATAGAAATCTAAATCCTTCCCAAATTTTAGAAGACTTATATAGCAATGAATGTACTAGCTCACCATCTACAGCACTCTCTCATCATAATACTATTCATGGGAGTCATAGAGTATACCACTTTGTGATGAGACTTACTTATACTGAAGTAGATGATACATACAGTAATCCCTCATTATAATGATCTTTATGGAAGTCATAGAGTATATCACCTTGTAGTGAGACTTATAATGAAGTAGATGATACGTACAGTACTCCCTCATTATAATGATATACATGGAAGTCATAGATTATACCACCTTGTGGTGAGACTTACTTAAAATGAAGTAAATGATACATAGATCACTCCCTCATTTTAATGCTGTTAATGGGAGTCATATAGTATACCACCTTATAGTGAGACCACCTTATAATGAAGTAGATTATACATGCAGTACTCCCTCATTAAAATGCTGTTCATGAGAACCATAAAGTATAACACCTTATAGTGAAACTGACTTATAATGAAGGAGATTATAAAAACAGTACTCCCTCATTTTAATGCTGTTCATAAGAACCATAAAGTATAACACCTTATAGTGAAACTGCCTTATTGTGAAGTACATTATGCATAAAATTTTACTACATAATAAAATGGGATCCATGACTATACCTGCATTATAACAGAAAATGTGTTATAATGAAAGACCCTATAGTGAGAGAGTGCTGTATAAGTAGCACATGATTAATACATATATATAGCTTAAAAAAAAAACATTACTGTAAGATTAAGTATTATATAAATTATCACATAACTCTCAGATTTGTTTGTGTCGTAACATCACATCATAAAATGTCACAAAGTGGCAAAACATTAGCAGAGGCACATAGTAAAATCATTGAGTATGTCTTTAGTTATATCATTAATATAATTTCAGTATTGTGTTCATCAGACATGATACTGTGAGGCAATAGTGATAAAAATGGTTTTAGCTTCAAGCCTACTTATGTGTACATTTTACCCATGTGCAGATTTCTTTTGAAAAATTATATTTTTTTCCGGTAATTGTTTTTATCCAATGAGAATTTTTTTTTTTCTTTTAAATACAGTATTCAATATACAACCACACATAGCTCATAAAATTATTAGTTGCCTGAAACCTAAAATCAGATTTTGCTTTCATAATAATTATTCATAGTCAACAGCACTCTTGCTTGAAAGATCCTGCAGGAGTATAGTTATATCACAATTACTATTTTGAAGATATTGAGGAATATATTTAAATTTGGGAACCTGCTGAAGTGATAAATTTATAACATTTTCCCTCTGAAATTTCTTGATATATCCAAAAAAAGTATTTTGGTTCCTATGTTTATATGTAGTGCATATCTTAAGCTAAATGAATTTCAATGCACATTTCAACACGACTCTGACAAATTGAGCTAATCCGGGATTGTTACATAGGCTCCAAAATCGATATGAAATATTCAAAATTTTGTGTGTTTCTCAAGACATTACTCAATGTCATTGAATGTGCTTACATAAAATTGCTAGTCTTTGCCTTTTTCTTGTATAGGGCAATGTCTGGCAAATGTTTATATGAAAGGTGTGTGTGTACAGCGATTGCCATAGAAAAGGGAAGTAAATCTTGGAATCCACTTGTCCTTCTTCACAGACTTCAATTTCATCAAGTTTGAGAAACCAAGTTGTCCCTCTTGGTGGTAATGAAATCCCAAGTTAAATATTTTATCGATTTATCTCAGGAAAATGTTTCCTCTACCAGTTGCATCACTATACCCAGTGCAGATATAGATCCACCCAAAAGAAAATCAAATTGGTGCTGTAAGAAAAATGTCTAAAACTTACACAACGGACAACTTATTCCTAAAATTACAAGCAAATTCAGCCAAACTGGCTGATGAAACGGGTGTATATTTTAAGAGAGTCCTTTTCCACTGGGTGTATCTGTTGCTACAGGGCACACACAACTAATTCAGTTCAAATAGATCTTAATGTAAATATTTGGAAAAATTACTATATTTCTGTGGTAAGATCGGCAAATCATGATTACATCTTATGAATGATTTGTATAAAAAGAAACCTTTAAAATGATTGAATGATCATTTTCAACAGAAATTCCCTTGTAGGTGCCCAATATAAAAATCCAGTAAATTGAGATATCACTATGTACATCCAGTATTACCTGTGCAGCAACAGCAATACAATAAAAATGGTTTTAGGTTGAAGCCCACCTATGCGTACAGTTTACCCATACACAGGCTTCTTGTGAAAAATGATGTTATTTTTTTCCGATAATTTTTTTCAGCTTATGAGCGACCTTCATTTGTTTAAATATGGTATATAATATACTACCACACATAGACTGGTTCCATAGCTCATAAAATAATTAGTTGCCTGTGACCATAAATGTTTTTCTTCACAGTGAATCAAAGAATCCTGTGTTAATGTAAGGTTGTTTTATTTCTAGAAAATCGTATTTAAAATATATGAATATGGATTAGATTTTATAAATAATTAAAATAACATTAAATATGCAGTATAGATTTTTATTTCCAGCTCATTCCTCTCATTTACATATGTTGGGTTAACAACAGTAATACAAGGGAGATAGCCCATCTAAATTAAAAACATTACTTTACAACAACAGATTAGTTGCAAGAACAAAACTGGCTGGAAACCATCTTGGATCTTATAGAAAGAGTTGACTGTACATATATATTTAATGAACACTCATGTAATATCTTCTTAATTCCTTTATTTAAGCTCACATGGAATTATCAGGTAGTTTATTTGACGTGTATTAACTTTTTTCACCAAATATATTTTTTTTAAATGTCTTTTATTTTCCTACTGGTTTTAAAACTTATGCTGTTGTGATTTATTTGCAATATTATATATTCCAAGCTAGTAATGTCATATGATTCATATACTAGTAACAGCCTCTCACTGAAGCATGCGGTATGGCCAGATTTGAAACCGTCATATTCTGCATGCACATACTGTTTTAGACCCAGACATGCATACTGTATTGTCTGTAATTTTTCTTGTACTTTATATGAATTAATTATTAATTATTTTTCAGGTAAACAGTTAATTTTCATTTTCATCAGAGCAATGAGTTTTCAAAAGTTTAGTCAGAAAATGTTTTCTGTACCAAAACTTGGAGAACAGAAATGATTATAATTTGTATGGATTTATGGTATCTGAAAAATAAGAGTGTGATAACAAGTATAGACAATACAGTATTTTCAATGTACATGTTATTTAATAGGCATGGGAAAGGAAGCACTGTCTCTCACTGTCTTGATTGCTAATACACATTTTGGACAAATGAGATGGAATACTAATTTTGGACCAATTAGTCATAGGAACAGAACATCCCATTATGATGATAGTTGATTAGTCATAGGAACAGTACATCCCATTATGATGATAGTTGATTGGTCATAGGAACAGTACATCCCATTATGATGATAGTTGATTAGTCATAGGAACAGTACATCCCATTATGATGATAGTTGATTAGTCATAGGAACAGTACATCCCATTATGATGATAGTTGATGTATTATTTGTGACAGCAATGAGCTTGTGATTATTTTCTATTTCACTTTTCTGTAATTTGAAGAAATTTGAAAATTGTTATTTTTTCTATTTCAAATTTATTTAACTTGAAAAACTTGAAACTTGTAGAGAGTCTTATGCTTTTCTTGGTCTCCAGAAAGGCACTCATTGAGGCTTGGAACTAATTGAGTGTGATTCACCCTTGAAGCATAATTACAACATGTTCAGATGTTTTAAAAATAAATTGTCAGGAAGAAAAATCCCCATATGACTGTATATGATTTTTATGTATTTCATGTTATGTTTTGCATGTTCAACCTTAGGCTTTTAAGAATATTTCATTACAGCTTCTGCCTCAGATATGAAATTAAAGTTTTCATTTACATGTCACTTTAATTTATAGTTCACAAAGTTTGTCACATACATACATACATACATACATACATACATACATACATACATACATACATACATACATACATACATATATACATACATACATACACACATACATACATACATACATACATACATACATACATACATACATACATACATACATACATACATACATACATACATACATACATACATACATGTATGTTAATTGTACCAATAGTTTCAAATTGATCTTGATTTAGAAGAGTTTGGCATATTTTCTTCCAAAATATGCTGCAGATCTAAACATTTTTTGAAAGATTATTGATTGCATGCTGCAAGAATCCCCAAAGTTTCTTTTTGTGGTTTTCGTTGAAGGAAACTGCCAAAAGCATGATGTGTTTTATACATTATATCTTGTTTATACAGACCATGAATTTCTGCACTCTAGTGTAAGAATGTGTATCATAGGTTTTGGTTATTGTTTGATTAATTAAGTAAATTGAAAATAAATAACACATGTGCCTAGATAATTTACATGTTATTTGTTAATGCTATAATGTAGAAAACTAAATTTATGAATAAGGGAAAAAAATTTAATAACCTGAAGAAGGTCATATAGCAGTATAAAGTGCAAATAAAAAATAGTGCAATAAAAACTTTTTATTTACAAAAATTTAAAACATGAGATTGTACAAGTACACTAGACTGGAATAAAAATACTATTGCTGTATTGGGTTGTGATTAAATTGTCACCCAAGTTGAATTTTCTTTACCTAAATTGTTTATAGTTTTGCTTGCACATCCCATTTTCTAAGTTTTATTTCATTTCTGTGCATTTTTCATTTAAATTAATATTGACCAGTTTTTGAGCAATATTCTGGTACTTGCATTTACATCTTAAAATAGTTCTATTTAATACAAAACCAATATTTTCATAAATTATAAATTTAAAAAAGTAACCATAGAAACTTACCAACTTAATTGTCATGAACCTTATTGCTCATATATTATGTGAGGCTGATTGTAAACTGCATACACCCAGATCTGCCATCTCTTAAAGATGATCGCTTGTGAAATGTAGGAGTATTTAACTTGTTTACAAATTGATATCTTTGCAAAGCAAAAGATCAAAGCAATCCAAAATTGCAACAAAAATTTGTTTAGGTTATTGTGCATTCCCAGAATTCACAGAACTATGATATATCTAGGTAAAAAGTTATATCGCTGACATCATAATGTTACGATCGTGTCATTTTGACCTGCAGAGTAAGCAGTGCTTTTCACAAGCGGGCTGACTTAATGCACTGGCTGTTTAGGGTTTACACTGTTTGTTATAATTGTGATTCCATATAAACAGTATAGACCCTGATCATCTGACTCATTATGCTCTGTCAGATCTGGCTCTAGACTATTAGCACTTTTATACAAATTAGACACATGTAATTATGGTAATAATTACTGCTTGTGAAATTTTATCCTCACAAAATAACTACAGACTAATATTAGTATATTTATCTTTTGTTTTGACACAGCCTTATATTTTTATTTTTATTTTTGTATTATTCTTCAGCTTGATGCAGAAAATGTGGGGCCACTGACAAAAATTGTGATTGGCCATGACAACTTTGGACCAGGAGCAGGATGGTTTTTAGACTCTGTATGTTTTCCATAAACTTTTAGTACTGATATATTAATCTTTCTTTTGGGGAATATTTGCATTACTATAATTTCTATAATTTGTTTCTTATATATATAAATATATATATAAATATTTCTTACATACCCATTTACTTTTACAATCTCGATCTGGCTTGATACAGCTGTTTAATCCATATTTCCATATCGCACACACAGATTTGAACTACTTTGATGTCTTCTTTGATGTCAGTGCATATATATTTTTAGATGCAGTGACTTGAACATTTATAAATTTATAAATCCCAATTCATGTTGAATTCCATTCATACAGGAAAGCTAAAAATATTTAGAAAGCTTAAAAGATGGGGTATGTAATAAATACAAAACCGCATTCATGTTTTGCTCTGAGTCAGGGGAAAGAGCTTGTTTGATATGGCTTATGAATATGTCTTGGCATGATGGTCTTGATGTATCCCTATGCTATATCAAACTCATTCTATCTGCCAACTCAGAACAAAACACATGCAGTTTTGTGTCTGTGTGTGTATATATATATATATATTCACGTATAAGCCAGTTCAAAATGCAAACAACATAGACTCTGATATGCCGGTGCATTATGCAATGGCAGATCAGGGCCTATGTTTATTCTACTGATTAGTCCTTGCAAACTGCATAGACCCAGATCTGCCAGCACATTATGCGCCGGCAGATCTGGGTCTATGCAGTTTGCAGTTGGTTCTGGCTTATACATGAGTATATATATATATATATATATATATATATATATATATATATATATATATATATATATATATATATATATATTGTATAGCACTGTATGTTAGTTTCATTAATCATACTGTACAGCAGTTACAGTGACCTATATAAGAGAGCCAACTTTGGTTCTAGCTAAAACTGGCTGTTATATGGAGGTTGCAGTTGAATGAGGGTTACTCTTTACATGGAATGAATTTTGTTGGGTCTTAAAAGATGTGTCTGTCTTACAGAGGTGGCTGTTAATGTAGGTTTTACTGAACACTTAATTTGATGTTATCTTAACCAATATTTTATTTCTCCTAATAGAGCTGTACTTTCTAATTAGAACATGCTAAGACATATAATTGCACTGCTCTTAATATAGCAATTAAGATTCTGTTTTGATAAAACAATAATATTTGTGTACATATATGGAAATTCACCTCTTGTTCCTTTTACAGTATGTCATAAACCTAGCACAACATTTAATATGCCTCTTGGCATAGTTTCTTAAATAAATATATTAATGTTTCTTATAGATTATTTCATCAATCTTTTCACTTAACCTTTTTATGAAATATTTCTAACCAGTAAAAGGGTTTTGGATTTGTGGTTAGAGCTTTGTCTAAGTAGTTTGAAGTCATCAGCTTCAAAGCCCACCATGGTTATTCCTGTTGCACTGCTGAGAAAAAGTTCTGAAAATCACAGATGAGCAAGTTAAAGAAGCTGTAAATGGATATATAATCTTTAGTGTATGTTAACTTGGCTGGCATCCTGATTGGGGGGGGGGGGACATCATGGATGTACATTGGGATGATGGTTAAAAATTGTGACTACTCACCATTAGAATGCAAACAAGTAAAACTCTTTGTAGAAAAGCTTAGAAACATGGAGATATATTTGTGGTGGGGGAGGAGGTTGGGGGATGAGTGGATTGAGAACAAATGTCAATCACAACTTTGTAATAGATGTTTAGCAGTGCAGATTCATGATATTTCTATCTTATTTTGGTTTGAAAAGGGTGGTTCATTTTGCTTAAAATGATCAAATTTCTTTATCACTGAAAAATGTGCTATTTTAACTGGAAAAGGGGAGTTGGACCGAAACTGTAAAAACTCCTTTGTAAATCTGCATATGTTTAGCAATTCATAAGTTTAATGAAAGTCATTTATGTGATTTAATTAGTGAAGAGTCACAAAGGAAGGATTGAAAACTATCTTCATCCGTTGGAAATCTCTGATGCTAGAGAAACACCATCATATGTACAGTCACACAAATTATAAAGTTTTTTTATGGCTAGCATTTTTTATCTTTAAGGTTAAGGTGAAAAGACACATACCATGGGAAGAAGTAATTGAGAGGGTGAGGGCTGCAAAAAAGAGACTCAAAGAAAAGCAAAAGAAGATAAAAGAGAAAATAGTAGACAAGCCAGATGATGTTGACAAGAAACTTGCAAAACTTGCTATGAGAGATAAAAATAGAAAATCAAAAAGAGGGTATGATGATTCAGATGAAAACGATGAAGGAACTGATGATAAAAGATATAGGAAACTTAAGCATGATGAGAGGTCATTGCTGTCAGGGTCAAGGAGGTCATTGTCAAGGACTCTGAGTCACATCTCAGAAGAAGAAGAAGATGATGATGATGAAGATGATGAAGAAGAGGATGATAAGAGTGATGAGTACTATAGAAAACACTTGCAACAACTTAGAAGGCCAAGCAGTGGTAGAGACAGACAGCAATTATCAAGTGAAAAGTTTGTAGTTTCAGATGATGAAGATGACAAATACAGAAACAAAATGAAGTCTGTTTCTAAGGATGCAAGAAAAACACCACCTGAAAAGAGGAAATATAGAAGCAGAAGTGCGAGTGCAATCAAACTAGAGAAAGAGGCAGAAGAGGAGGAAGATGCTGGAACTAGTTTGAGAGTGCCTCTGTATGAGGTATATTCTTTCCCATGCCAGAAATGGCTAGCAAAGGATGAGGGGGATGGGCTGACTGTGAGAGAACTAGAAGCAGCAAAGAAAACAACACATTATAGGGACTGATAGGCTATTTTTCTGCTTGATTCCTGCTGACATTATATCTCAATCATATTCATTCAGTATGGAATATTTTATTACATTTTAAAAATAACTTAGCTCTGTACTTGAAAAATTGAAGCACAAAGCATCACTGTAGACAAGGCTTTAAATATGGTAGAATTACAGACTTTAAGCTGATCTAGAAGCTTAGCTCTGCTACAAAAGCTAAACATTTTTTTGAGATTACCATACAAAAATGAATTTGGAAAAAAATTATTTTAAAAATGTATGTCCTTCATATTCAGATTTGTATTAGTCATCTTCTTCTATACTTTTGCAGACCTTAACATTTGTCCCTAGCACTCATAATAAGTTCTGATTTGTGCAGAAGAATAAAAAAAATATAAAAGATATTTTTGTTTCACATAAAGGTGAAAATCAATAACAGCATAATTCCTTATTTAGGTTGTTTTAGCCTCATAATTTCTCTGGCTTTTTTACTCATTGCACACTTTCATAATAATAAATATTTTACTTAATGTATTTTAAAATTTATAATTTCTTGCAACAGACTTCATTATCACACAATTTTTATTTTGTACACTAATTTAAAGCATTGATATCACTAATATTTTATCAGAGCACAAAATGTAGTCTTCACATAAGATTTGGGTCAGCTGCTTTAGTGTGTCCTTGGTAAGGGAATGTTAGCTCCCACACTAGAGTCATGTTGGCTGACTTAGTGTATCTTTGGGAAGGGTAGTTACCTCCTACACTAGATTCAGATCAGCCATTTGAAAACAACTATAGACCTGACATAATTTATTGCATTCCTCTTGATTGAACTATTATTACAAATGATTAATTTATGTAATGACTCACAGTAAATACTCATTAGATATGTACAAATAATAAAAATGGTGACAGTGATCAAATAATGGGCCCTAATTTGATAATGTTTTGTCTTTTTCTAATCATTTACATTTCCTGATATTTTGGTTTTCTTTCTCTGAGAATATACAAGCTGAATTGATGAAAAGAAAAACGATTGTCACCAGAATATCAATTTAGTGATGAAATCTTTTCTACCATGTTGATGATGTATTGAATTTTTGATTTACAAGTTCATATTAATTTGTTAAGTGGTTAATGTAATTGTGCTTAATTTTTGCTTTTGTGAATAGTGATATTGCATGATTTGTATACAGTCATCCAAATTTCAAGTATGCTAGGTAGAATTCAGAATTTCTTATGAGATTTTATATCTAAATTCCACCATTATTGGCACTGAATTTTTGATCTCATGAGGATCACATTCCAAACTTTTGTTAAATTTGCTCATGCTGTCTTTCATATAAATCAACTGAAATCTTGGATGTAATTATTTTTTCAGAATGCATAAAATATTCGACAGCAAGACTTAATGTTTACTGAAATCATTTAAAATACCATGACACAAATGTTTTGAGGATATAAAACCATATATTCTCATGTATAATCTAGGTCAAAATGCAAAGAACATATACATTGATCTGCCATCACATAACGAGCCAGCAGGTCAGGGTCTATGTTGTTTGTAATACTGATTAGTCCTTACAAACTGCATAGACCCAGATCTGCCGGTGCATTATGCGACAGCAGATCTGGGTCTATGCAGTTTGCAGTTTGTATCGGATTATACATGAGTATATACGGTATGAAATTAATGAGTTTTTGGACCATCTAGTTTACTTTATGTAAAACATGTACAAATTTCATTTCTTTCTTTTGATAATGCATATTATCAGTTTTAATTGTAAATTACTACATCCTCATCTCATATGTAGGTATCTATAATAGTGTTTTACAGCGCTTCAGCAAAAAAGTGGCGATGTAGTGCCAAGAACCACATCTCATATAATAGTGTTATTGGTGAATATACAGTCCATAATCAGTGACAGCATCCACTTACTGTACATATAGCAACCATCCTAGGAATATGTTCAAGTCGAATATATTAGGTACCATTCATTCCTAGCTCAATACATATTGACATGCATAAAACAACCACCTGCTCATAATAACCAATTCTAATTGATCCTGTCCATACATTACTCTTCCATACTATGTATTTATACTATCAATCTTTGGATTTACTCATGGGCAGAAGCTTCAGGAAAAAAGAACCTGTTTAGAAATCCCATTATACATTCATGGCATTCAGTAATGAAATGAATGAGGGGTAAATTTCCATTGGTTCCCTATGAACAGCTTTGATTGTAGGTGACTGTGATGTCCTTAAGGTTGGAGCTGTGATATTTTAGACTGGCTCAAAGAGAGAGAGAATCTTAAAGACATAATGCACCTTTTATTTCCTGTTTTTGTATCAAGTTGACTTTGCATTAGCTTCATTAGGGATTCATGAAAATATGTCTCAGGTGGATTTAACACTATTTTTTTTTACTTGCAAACATGCTTACATTTGTTACATTTTTATAAGTTATTGTCATTTCATGACATTCAGTTTTAGTTCACCTGGCCATAAAGCCAAGTGAGTTTATGGTATGGCCCTGCATCCATCATCCATTGTGTATTCGGCAAAATATTTTAACCACTCTGGGGACATATTTCTGATCCAATTTTTATCAAACTTGGTGAACAGGTTTATATCATCAAGATCTCAAAAGAGTTCAATAATGAGTAAGAATCATGCATATTAATGAGGTGATCTTGAATATGATTGGTTGAGCTTGTTACCAGTCTGTAGACCATTTTCTGATCTGATTTTGATCAAGCTTAAAATATGGGCCTATATCATCAAGATCTCAGTCAAGTTTGATAATAAGCAGTATTCATGCATACTAAAGAGGTGATCTTGCAACTGATTGGGTGAACTTGTTACGACACAGAAAACCTTATTTCTGATCGAGCTTGATTAAACGTTAAATATGGACTTAAATGAGCAAGATCTCATGTTCAATAATGAACAAGATCCATGCATATTATTGAGATGATCTTGCATCTGATTGGCAGAGCTTGTCATAATGCTACAAGCCATATTTCTGATCCAATTTTGATCACACTTGGAACATAAGCATATATGATCAAGATCTCGCATGAGTTTGATAATAAGCAAGATCCATGCATATTAATGAGGTGATATTGTATCTTTTTGACTGAGCGACTGAACTTGTTACCATTCTAGAGATTATATTTATGATCTGACTTTGATTAAACTTTGTAAATAGATGTAAAATCATCAAGGTCTCAAGTGAGGACAGTTGTGAGCGAGATCTGCTTTTATTAATGAGGTGATCTGGCATCTGATTGGTTGAGCTTGTCCACACTTTAGGACTCTATATCTGATTAGATTTTATCAAATTTGGTAAAGAGGCTTATATCATCAAGATATCCAATGTGTTTTATTATGAGCAAGATCTATGCATATTAATGACTTGATCTTACATCTGATTGGCTGAGCTTGTTACCACTCTGATACCAATTCTGATCTGATTTTGATCAAACTTGAAATATGGGCTTATGAAGTCAAGATCTCAGACAGGTTCATTAATGAGCAATATCAATTCATGCAAATGATGTGATCTGTCTTCTGCTTGTCAGCCTCAGTGGTTATTACCACTCTAATACCATTTCTGATCTGATTTTGAACAAACTTGAAATATGGGCTTATGTTGTCAAGATATTAAACAGATTTGTTAATGAGCAGGATCAAACTTGAAATGAAGATCTCAGGTAAGTTCAATAATGAGCAAGATTCATGCTTATTAATGAGGTAATCTTGCATCTGATTGGCTGAGCTTATTACAGTTCTGTAAGCCATATCTCTTGTTTGATTTTGATCCAAGTTGGAATAAGGACTTAAATGATCATGATTTCATGTGAGTTTGATAATGAGTAATATTCACTCCTTTTAATGAGGTGATCTTGCATTTGATTGACTGAGCTTGTTTCACTCTAGAGACTGTATTTCTGATCTTATTTTGATTAAACTTCGGGAAATATACTTACAATGATCATGACCTTAGATGAGGACAGTTAGGAGCAAGATCCATGCATATTACTGATGTGATCTTGCATGTGTTTGGCAGAGCTTGTCCACACATTAGTGACTATTTCTGATTTGGTTTTTTTATCTAACTTGGTGAAAAGTCTTAAATCATCAAGATATCAAAAGAGTTTTATTATGAGTGATATCTATGGATATTAATGAGGTCATCATGCATCAGATTGGCTGAGCTTCTTGCCACTCAAGAAACACTATTTCTTACCTGATTTAAATGTTGGTTTTGTGCAACCTTGAAAAATCCATGGATTTTAGGGTTTGCCTTAAAAACTCCTTAAATTTTGAAACAGTTGATTTCATGCTTGAAAAGTCTTTTGTTGAAAAACTTCTTTAATTTTTCCCAAACTCCTTGAATTTATAAGAGGGAATACAAAACATTAAAACTGAATAAAATATATCACTTATATAATTTTTGTTAATTACATATTTTTCAAAAATAATGTATAAATAAATATAATGTGATAAATTGGATGGGTCAAATGACAGATAACACAGGTAATTACCAGATGGAATAGTGTTCCATTGCTGTAGTAGCATACTAATTATTTATGTTTTTTCTTCTACTTTTGTACCAATTTATGCAGTGATCAACAAAGTAACGTATTGAGAAAGTTCAGTTTTGGTCAGAAAAAACACTCCTTGAAAGCTTTTGGAAGTCCTTGAAAACTCTTTAAAAAGTTCTTGGAAAAAACTCTCTGGGGCTGTTCATACCATGTTAATTAAATTTGGTAAATGGGCTAATATCATCAAGATGTTGGATGAGTTTTATTATGAGCGAGACCTGTGAATATTTATGAGGCGATTTTTTTAAAAATGTGTTAAATAGTCTAATATCATTAATATGTTTCATGAGTTTGATTATGAGCAAAGTCTATGCATATTTATGAGGTAATCTTATATCTGATTGGCTGAGCTAGTTACCCCTCTGGAGATCAAATTTAAATTGGATTTTGCTTGAACATGGTAAAAATGCTTATATTATCGTTATCTTAGGTTCTATAAATAAGTGAGATCTTGCACGTATTAACTATATTATCTTGCATCTGATTGGTTGAGCTTGCTGTAACCTCTCTAGATCTAGATATTATATTACTCGTCCAATTTCAATAAAACTTGTAAAATAGATTTATACCATGAATACCTTGGATGAGTTCAGTTATAAGCAGGAGACTATGTATATTATTTCTGACTTTATCTTTGGAAAGAAGTTTTATCAGACTTCAGTAAAATAGGTAAAATGAACATGGTAAAGAAATAGTTTACACTGGGTTGAGTTCTTACAATAGTACATAAGATTGCTTAGTGAAATGGTCAACTGTTTAGTTATTCAAGCCAGGTGAGTGATATCAGGCCAACTTGGGCCTTTTATTATTCATATTCCACCATACTTTTATGATATTTTATATCTACAGTTTTTGTTGTAAAAGTATATATTTATCAGAAATACAATGTAAATGAACTTTAAAACTCAACAATTTTCTGTATTAAGAATCGTATTTGTAGTCTTTTCTATTTTCCTGTTATATTTGTCGTCTTTCAGTGTAAATGGAAGCAAATATTAAACAAAATTAAACATCCTTTTTTGGCTTTTTATTCTTAAGTAATAATTGGATAGTTCAATTTTAGGATCAAAGGACAAATATGGCAGGTTTTTTCTGGAATATTTCACTTTTTTTGATATTCCTTTAAGCTTGCTATGGTATATATATCTGTCCATCAGGGTCCATGCATGCTTGAGTGCATGTATTGTATATCTGTCCATTTGGGTCCATGCATGCTTGAGTGCATGTATTGATTAATAACTCCTCTAGGAGGTGACCTGATTAGATTTTCAGGCTATTATGGCAATGTTTAAATTTTATGCACATTTCTGACTTTTTGTTACTTCGACTTTTATAGACAAATGCCTTGTTAACATAATTTAGCAAAAACTACATGAGGTAGATAAATGCAATTTGGTATACATGTGTGGTTGCATAAATTACTTGATGAAATTTTCATGCCATTATAGCAATTTTGCACATTTTTCTATAGTTTTGAATTTCTGGGGACTTAGACTTTTTGGGTCTGCAGTGGTGACATATATATTTTACAAACACAAATCTAGTCTTCTTTTTATTGTTATACCCCATCATGAATGTGGAATGAGCAAACAGTGTAAGCTTGTCCATTTATATACATCTGTCCATAACTCCATCTGAGTGTTGGTTTTAAGTCAGGATTTTAAAAAAATACCCTTTCTGGTTTTTTGACAGAATTAAACTAAAGTAAATAAAAGCAAACATAAATTATGACCTAAACCAATAAGAATAAATTGTTGGAGTCAATTACTAGACAGAGAAACCATGACAACCATATATTTCTTGTGAGGAATACACTTGTTAACCTGGTGTTAAGGCATATAATGGTATGGTATGGTCTTGTGCGCATCACTTCATACCTCATCCAGCATGCAACATTTGCCTTTTTTAAGTTTCTCTCAGAAACCACCATGCCAAGTTTGATTAAGATCTTTTTAAAATTTACCAAGTACATGGTCTACCAAAATTGTGTTCAGGCCTGGTTCCCTTGCAGCGGTGTGGCTTGAATATTAACCTGGTATAAAAACCTTTTTTCAACTTTTTCTCCATAGTGGTTCACCCAACTTTTGAGCCTCTTGACAGCAATTTTGTTTAGGATATGCTGTACCAATACCTGCTTAAGATGGTCCTCTTAGCAATGGTGTACTGCAGCTTCCTTAGAAACATGATGTACAACCTATTACATGTATTTTTCCTATACACAATGTCTCAGCCAATATTAATCAGACTTGCTCTGCCAAAATTTTGTCTCAGATACTGTATCCTTGTTACTGTGACACTGACCCCTGTCAACCCGGTATATAATTTATTTTTTGTTTTTTTATCAAGAAAACTCTGCTAATTTTGATCAAACCTGGTACAAAAGAACTTAAGTACATTTTCAGCTGAATTTTAATTGGAGTGGCCTCCCTAGCAAATGTGTTGCTTCCATAGCAACCAGATGTAAAACTATTTCTATTTGATTCCTCCAGAACAGCTGGATCAATTTAGATCATACTTGGTAGGATTTGTCTTTCAGTCATGCTCTGCTGAAATGTATTACTGGATTGTGACTCTCATAGTGTCCAAGCATAAAACATTTTTGTTTTCATCTTTAGAATGGCTGAACAAGTTTTGATCTATCATATTTAGATTTTTCCATATAAATGCTTTAGCAATATCCGGGAGCAGCTAGAGAGCATCCTTGCATCAAGGACGGTACACTTGGTACAAACAAGACAGAGATGATATAAAATGTGAAAATATACCACATATAGACCACATGTATGTAGAGTAGAATCTTTATTTGTCAATATGTTTTAAACAAGTATCTATTCACAATGAACTTTTATGTATTAACCAAAACTTTTAAAAATAAAATATACATGTTTTTGCACTTTATATATTCCAATAGTTTACTGGCAGACTGGCTATGAGAAAGAGTAAGGGAGACAACAATAAACTATACAATGTAACTTTCAAGTGAGACAACTCACACAAATACATTGTTTTGTTCTATTTTGCTTTTATAGCATTGTTTATTTTGGTAAATAAATAAAATATTATTTTGTATTTTTCAAGAATTCTTAACTCCATTAAATGAATATGATTGAAATTATGGGCAAAGTGCCTGTAATTAGTTCTCTATCCCAAATTTGTATAATGAGGAATCATTAATCATTGATAAACTTTAATTCTAAATGAATTTCAAAGTTTCAAAAGATTGAGTGATCAAGTAATACCTTTTTAATTGTTATAATTTGTTGATAATAATTCTTTCTGATGGCAGTATTCAGTAAACAAAAGTTTTACTAATGCAATGTTTAATATTTCCTCTTGCAAGAGCTTGAGAATTTCTAATAAATTTTCAAATTCACAAATGCTCTTTAAACAAAATTTGAAACTCATTTAGCTATAATATTTCTAAGGTTGAAAACCTGCATTCATATCTCCTCGTTCTGTAGCTGAATCGATTAGGTTAAGTTTTATTGCTTTTGTAAGGACAGATACACTTGAGTTTTATAAGCTGATAAATTTGTCCTCTAAATTCTTTTCAATATTAAATTTTATATTGATTAATTTATATTTTATGCTCTTTTAAAAGCAGTTACGAAATATTTCTTTCTTTTGTTTCGTACAGAAAACCTGTAAGCACAGCAAAATACCACATTTTTTTTAACTATCACTAGCATAAAATTCAATGAGACAAATTTTGAAAAATTTTCATGATTATTCTGTGTCATTGGTCAAGAAATTAGACAGTGCCTAGCCTTGGTGATTTACAGGTTGATGCATTGGTGGTGATTTTTTGGAGGCTCTTCGCATCTTCTGGCCCTCCAAATAAGGATTGTACTGCTGGTCAAACATTTCTCCAATTTCCTAGAAATAGAGCAAACAGTATTGGATTATTAATCAAGCAATCAATTGAAAACAGTACTGGATTATTAATCAAGCAATCAATTGAAAACAGTACTGGAATATTAATCAAGCAATGTATTGAAAATGGTTTCAATCTGTGCAGTGTTTAAAAAGTTTTTGTTAGGACACAGAATTTGTGATACACAGACAGGCATTACTATGTGCCCCTTCATCAGAACATGGCAGCATACAATAAGAGCATATTACTTCATAATTATGGGTCATATGCTAATTAATTTTTTTCAATGCAACAAAGTACAAAGGGCTATGACTAAGGGATCTTTTGTGACCAAATGATACCTTTTGCACAGAAGTATATATGACATATTCTATGTAGGGGTACATAATACAGTACTCCCTCATTATAACACTTGATGGGAGTAATAAAGCATGCTGCTTTATAGTGAGATCAGCTTATAATGAAGAACATGATACATATAATTTTACTAGCACTTAATGAAATGGGATTCATGACCATACTCACCTCATAGCAGGAACTGTGTTATAATAAATGACATTATCATAAGGGAGTGCTTTATAACCCTTGCTCATGCGTTCACTCAGACATGTATTCATTCTTACACCCTTTTCTCATCTCAGTTTCATAACCACATAATGACCATAGAGATTGAATTCAGATTGGGAATATTACTTGTTACTTATGTACATGTATGTTTACATCAAAATCGATTTTTGCTCATTTTATTGGCCCTTTTCCTAGACTCACATTTATATATGAAGAGACAACCTTATACCTACAAATTTTTTTGACTAATTATCTGTTGCCATCAGCAATATTTAAGGTTGGTCACGCAACATGAACTTGTTTCTGTTAGTGAAAAAGGTAAACTAATTACAACACCCACTTCTCTTCTACCAACTTATTGTTGGTAGAAGGGGAGTGGGTGTTATCAATAGTTTCCCTTTTTTTAGTGACAGAACCTTCAGTGATTTTTCTTGGTTTATCAGATTACAGCCACTCGTTTCTGTCAGTAAAAAAGGGAAACTATTGTCAACACTCACTCCCCTTCTAATTAATTATTGGTAGAAAGTGAGTGGGTGTTGTCAATATTTTCCTTTTCTTGCTGATAGAAATGAGTGTATGTGGGTCTGACTCTTTATTTTACAATCTAAAGTGAAATAGTAACAAATATTTTAAATAAAATTTAATTTCCTAAGAATCAAGCTCAGTCTTATGTAAGTGTCAGATGTAAAGATGATTAAAAATAATACAATGAAACATACCTTTCAAGACCAAAACTTTCATAATCTGAAATCCTCTTAAACGTTAATCATGTTTCCAACCCTGAATTTTCCTATTTTAAATTGAATAAACATAAACTCAGTAAACTGAAACCCCACTACTCTAAACAGTAAGACAAAAGTTGAGTCCAAAATGTCAATCTTAATCTAAAGTGAACACTGTAAAACCGAAACCTAATTAGAACACTGTAAAACCGAAACCTAATTAGAACACTGTACAACCGAAACCTAATTAGAACACTGTAAAACCGAAATCTAATTAGAACACTGTAAAACCAAAACCTAATTAGAACACTGTAAAACCGAAACCTAATTAGAACATGTGGCCAGTAAAAGATCTTTGAAAGCTTAAAGCCATTCAGAGCAAATTAAAGTCGAAAACAGAAACACATACAGATGCAATTAAATCCTAATTATGATAAATATCTATTTTAAAGATTGACTAGCCATTGATGTTTCATCAAAAGTATACATTTACTTGTATGCAAGAGGACATCACATCTCATTCTTAGGTGAAAATAGAGAACCTCATTATATCGAATACCCCTCGGAGAAACTTTAATTTTGTCCCAAGTAATTTTGGTCATGAAATTTTAAGCTGACTCTGAGATGGCATTGTACTGAAAATGTCAAAAAGGAGATTAATAAACTATGTAATATACCAATGTAGATATTGATCTCTGTTAGATCAGAATGGTAGAAATGATGCTTACTTTTCAAAATCATTTTAAAAGAATTTTAGTGCAATCATTCACACAGTTGATACTGTTGACAACTCACCCTTTTATGTATAATGTGAGGTGACTTCTTCGCTACCAAAGACAGTCTCTTTTGACCATCATCAAAGTAAGGGTTTTCCTTCTACAATAAAAAATATACTAGTACACTATACTTTAATCAAAACTAAATGGCTTTTGGAAAACAAATGTGTTATGTGAGTCATCTCCATAATTGCACTTATTATCACCATGGTACTTGAATGCATTGTATCACTACAGCTTCTATAAATCAATTGTTAATGGCTAACAATCATTTTGCTTGTCGCCAGTAAGAACAACTTCAAAGCTACATACATGTAAATGGATCATATATGGTTTGCAGCGTAAAAATGTTTGCCGGAGCACGACAGAAGAATTAAAACCCAAGCCTTTAACAATTTTCTGAGTGCTCTACGATTGCACGAAGAAAACTGTGTATGGTAGTTAATTTTGCATGATCAGCTATTGTTTAAATAGATTTTGTTCCCAATACCTACTAGGAGATTTGTTTTTTGTTTTGGGGTTTTTTTAACACAGGAAAGTCTGTATCAAAGCAGCATGTGAAATTCTGAAGTTTGAGTTCATTAAATATTTCCATATAATACTCGGAATAAACTCAGAAGGGTCTTTATTCCCCAGTAATTGTTTCAAAACCATTCCATTAGCTGTGATTGAAGTCTCAAAATTGCAACATCAAACTAGCTACTACCAGCCTGATGATGCAATAATATTAATTCATTCATCTTTGAGGAAAAGTACCAGTGATGCATTGATTGGACTAAGTTAAAAAAATAATAAAATCAGCCCATTTTTTAATATTTAGAAGCAATATGGGGAACATGCTTAAAAATGCAGTATTAGATAAAACATGTTCTTGATACCTATACACAGTTTATAAATGTTTTGGTTGATTTTGTGAAGTCAAAGACAAACATTGCCAGTGTTAGAAGCTTTTCTACACATATGTTGTAAATTTACAGATGGAGACAATAGTTTATTAACATATAAATAAATAAAACCCATTGATAACAAATGACCATTACATTAGAATATGCGCATACCATATATACTCGCGTATAAGTTAATATCAACTGCAAACTGCATAGAACCAGATCTGTCATCGCATAATGTGCCAGCAGATCTGGATCTATGCAGTTTGTAAGGACTAACCAGTAGAACAAACAACAAAGACCCTGATCTGCCGGCTCATTATGTGACAGCAGATCAGGGTCTATGTTGTTTGCATTTGGAGCCAGATTATGCGAGTACATATGGTACCTTTTACAATTGTTAAATTGTTAACATTTTTTAAGCAGCTTGGTATGTTTCATCCTTACTTTTCTTTAACTAAACTTTTTCCTCAATGTTGTTTTTACTCATGAGACTCTTACAGAATTTGGATCTGTATGATAGGCAAATGATCCACACAGATGGCAGCAAAAAACTTTAACCATTTATACTCATAAGGTTTTTATAAAATACAATGCCACTAGCCTCTTAATTAATATTTATTACAGTTTTAATCATTTAGAATGAATTTTACATATGAATTGAAAGGCATCCTTAAAAGACTGGCATATTGCCACATGTATGGCCTTGTTAAACATATTACTGTGCAGTCTTGCTTAATGACCAAACTAAACATGTTACAAACAGACCCCAATCTGCAGAACTTACCACATTTAGGCTTTCAAAATCCATGAACTCTGATTTGGGATTAATGTTGTTACCCCCAGCAGGGCAGTTCAGCATGTGTTCGGCATCACAGGGACAGTCTTGTTGCTCCAGTAGCCGGCGGTTGTTTTCTGGGGTATTTTCAAACTCCTTTAAACAGTTGTCATCACCTGTTATGTCATGTAAATTATGGCTTAGAATTAGTTTATAGAAGTATTTCAAAGTAAAATGTCCTTTCTTCAAGATGGAAGAGATTCCAGACATAAAGTTTAAAAGCATATGGATTTCAACAAATATTATATATCCGACTACTACTGCTTATTTGCCACACTTATCTGACTGTGCAATTGCATGTCTGTTTGTCTTTATCGTCAGTCTTGTCAACTCCACTAAAATTTGAGTCTCCATTGATAATTGATATTAAAGTAAGTTTTCAGTACATTGATCTGGATATATTTTACATTTGACATGTTGTGGACTGTTGTTCTTTACTCAAAAACACCTTTCTTACACTATCATGTGAAAAACACCACTATGGATGGAACATGGGTTGCTTCTTTTCTGTGCATAGAATTTTAGTCGAGATCTCATCACTAGTTCAGTATTGAACTATTCTTTGAAAGTTTTGAATCAAAAAAGAGTGTCATCATGAAAACAGCTTTCTCTGTTAAAGTTAATAATGATGAAATGTAACAATTCAGAATTTATTTTTTTTGTATTTTTAATGTTAAATGGCATTTTTATGAAAATTTGTTTTAACTATCGGTCTGTTTTAATTGCTGGATTTACTCATGATTATATCGGTACAAATGTCTCACTTGTGCTGGTCTCTTGATTGTTGGATACTTAGATAAACTTAATTTTTTTGCCATTTTTATGTTCAGTTATTAATTTTTTTTAAAATTCTTGAAAAGAAAAAACTTTTGTACCTTTATTGATTTTGAAACAGCTTATGCTTATTTAGAAAAGACAATTCTGTGGCTAAAAGTAGTAAAATATGGATTGACTGGGAAAATGTTAATGATAATAAGATCTATTTACGACTCTGTGCAATCATGTGTAAAGCACTTAAACTCACATTCAGCTTATTTCAATTTTTCACTTGGGCTTCTTCAGGGTGAAAAGCTTCTCTCCTTTACTATTTTCGCTTTATATTAAAAGATCAGGAAATTACATTACAAGAAAATACAGATGCGGGTATCATTTTACAAGAAATTTCATTATATTTTAAATTGTTTGCTCATGATACGGCGATATTTTCAGAGGCAACAGATGGTCTACAAGCATCCTTAGATAAATTACATGCATACTGTATAGGATGGAATATATTTGTAAATGTTGATAAAATAAAGGTCATGAGTTTTAGCAAAAGAGTTAAAAGAAAAGATTTTCATTTAAGTAGGGAGAAGTGTCTCTAGACATTGTGGATAATTTTAATTATTTAGGATTTGTTTTTACCAGCAGTGGGTCGTTTCAATGTGCTACAGATACTATTGCTGGCAAAGGTGTCAAAGCAATGAATGTACTTTTCAATAATACTAACAATCTACAATGGCCAGTGATTAAAATGTGTGATTGTGATTTATTTGATTCCTTTATATCTCTGATTTTGTCTTATTGCGTCAAAACATTGAGACTTTTGAAAGCTGAAAATATAGAACGGGTACATAGAAAATATTGTAAGTGGTTATTAGATGTTAAACTTTCTACCTATAATATGTTTGTGTATGGAGAGTTGGGACGATATCCACTTTATGCAAATAGATATATGCGTATCATTAAGTAGTGGTTCAAATTGATAAATACAGAAAACCGTATTCTTCGCAAAATATACCAATTTATGCCTACCGATTGCGAAGAAAAGAATAATAAAAACTGTGTTTCTAATGTGAGAAAGAGATTATTTGTCTCAGACTTTGGATAAGTTTGGTATTACCCTAATTCAGTCCAGATATCTTCCTTTTAACGCCTTTTAACCACAAAGACTAAATATGTATTTCATTCTGATTGGACTTTGCAGTTGCTTCGAAAATTTCATATATGTATAAAGATATAAAAAATATCTTCAAAACAGCTTCTTATCTTAGATTAACTGCTAATGTTAGAAACAGAAAGGCTTCAAGTAAATTGGGGGTTTCATCACACCAATTAAGTATTGAGACTGGTAAACATGTAGAAATGAAAGGCATGAATGGAAAATGTGAACATTTTAGAAATAATGATGTCAAAAATGAACATTTTAGAATTAATGATGTCAAAAATGAATGCAATTTTGTCTTAATCTGTCCACTATACCTCTCACTTGGAAAATCTTATATTGATCTTTATTTTTGGCAGAAACAATGAGTGTATAGAATATTAAAATTACTTAAAAATGAAGATTCAACAACTGTCAAAACAACCGAGGTAAATATTTGTATCTCGCATTCCAACTTAGATTATCTTCTCTCTCTCTCTCTGTCTCTCTCTCTCTCTCCGAGGATTTATGTGTACACAGATTTTCTATCGCCATTATTCATTCATTCATTTATGCATCAATGTGTTATATATGCAGAGAGAGAGAGAGATCTACTACTTACCTGTGTACCCGTATGGACATGGATTTGGTGGGGTACAATATGCTGGAAGAACTTTATCTGATTTAACTTCCTCCGGTTCCGCTTGACTATTTTGTCCATTTCCACCTGTGATGGAGACAACAGTGACCTAACAACAACACTGAGCTTAACATGAAGGCAAACTTTTAGAAGCGAGTACTGGTTATTATCATTAAATTTTTCGTAATCTGTCTAGTGTTACTTAGTGATTGAAATGTTCACAAAAATGCAATTGGTTATATTATATCGTATACCCTAACCTACTTTTTAAATCTGCTCATTCTAGAAGATTTACAGAAAATAAAATTCCTTGTTTAGTTCTTCCATTCAAGTGGCCTCAGATCAAATTGGAATATTATTGTACAGTTTGGGACTCCCATAAACCATGTATTACATGGTAAACTTTACAAAATTCTAAAAGCGAGCAGTCACATTTTTTAAATCCAATCATGACTTTCCTCCAGGAAGTATGACGTTAATATCAAAAAAGTCTTGGAAACATTTAAACTAATGTAGACAGGAAATCAGATTACATGTAATACTTTTAACAAGGGTTTAAAAAACGCAGCAAATAATCCTCTTCTATAATTTGATCAAATAAAAATTAATTGGTAAAGATCAGCAAGAATATACCTACCCAATACCTTATGACAGGAGTGTACTGGGTAAGCAACTCGGCCCTGGACTTATCTGCCGGGACAGGCCCGGGGTTTTGCTCACAGCAGTAAAACACCGGTAAAACGGATTTTTTTGACGGCCCACCGATGCGGCGGTCTGCCGGGACAGGCCCGGGGTTTTGCTCACATCAGTAAAACATCGGTAAAAACGGATTTTTTTTGCGGCGGCCCACCGGGATTTGTCCCGGTATGCCCAATGGCCAGTACACCACTGCTTTATGATCGAACTGATATTTAATAAATTAACTTTTTCCCAGAGAACCATCAAAGATTGGATTTATTTCTAACTACTATTATTCACAACCGCTAAATCTTCGGAAAATCAACTTAATTCCTTTTCAAACTTAGTAGGAAGTCATTATGATGTAGCACCGAAAGGTCGAGATCACTGATGGGATCCATGATTTGGGGAACAAAATTCTGTTATCTTATGGACTACCTTTCCCAACTCAACTCATTGTGACCAATGAAATTTCATCCGTCCTTTAAAATATGGAACTTAATACATTTTGAGAAGAAGAAAAAATGTTAGCGTTATTATTTTATGGTAATATGTTTTACCCGAGATTTGCGGTTTTATTTATTTACCATGTCATTTTCAGCGCTGCATTTAGCTTATATTATTTCGACGTCTCTAAAACCTACCTGAAATGAACTGGTACCCAGAAATGGGAAGCTGTTTCATATACTCATGGTCCCTAATGGCCGCCTCGCTGTAAAGACGTGGATCTCTCAGTGTGGGATCCCCATACGATACGGACCAGTCGTCATTATGGTTTCTATTCTCTGGGATTTCGTCATAGAAGTCCTGTCCTTTAGCTGCGGAGTCCTGCAGCTGCTGAATTTGATACAGATTGTACAGGTCGGACATGACTTGGTCGTAGGAGGCGCCACTGACTCTAAATGTTGTCAAGGCCACCAGCAACCCGATGGACATGACTGATTTTATCATGATGTTCTCTGAAAATTAAAATAAAGCGGAATTAGAATCAAATAGTCTACATGAATAATTCATGGCCACTTTAAGTTATTATGCATGCATTTTGATTCGGTTACAAAATTATGAAAGGCTTGTTAAGAGCGACGAGACTGTAGCGAGAGAAACCTTCTCTCCCAATCTCCTTTTCACTCTCAGAAGTACCAAATGATAGGAGACCTTCAAGAATGTTGCATATCAGTCTGTACGGACCCATGTAGTCGGCTGTATGTAGTTACGTTGAGTTTTACTTTCATGTACACAAGTTCTTCATAGTGTGGAACGCGGCTGTTTCATGAATGAAACCTTCTATCTTTGTGTTTTGAAAGACGAAGTATATTCAAGTAGAATCCCGTGTTGTGACGGTAATAAACTGATGCGACCCATAAGTTCAAGTCTTAAATTAAAAAAACAAAAAAAAAAAAACACACAAAAAACAACCACACACACACACAAACTTAAACAAACAACCATTCACATCTCAATGAAACCCAGCAATACAAATCCAGGATTATTTAAAATATATTCTTTTTCTTTGCTGGACCAAGTTTCAAATTGTTGCCTTTTTACCAAGTCAATATATCACATACATACGTCAGCTAGAAGACACAACAAGACTGGGTCGGTCGTGTAGATGGGGCATATGTGGTTTGATAACCAAAATGTGGTCTTTAGATTTTTATCCCCATACTGTGTAAATGCTATTATTTTGAAAATGGAAGAAATGAGGGAAAATATGTATGATCGATTGCTCACACCCCCACCTACTTCTGCAGCCGGACAGGATATGTATCCACCACTGCGGGCTGAATAGTCACCCGTAATCCGTAATCATGACAGTCACACAGGTTCATGAACACATATACCTCTTGTCCGTGTGATTTCATTGCGACCAGAGCAGTTTTTTTTTTTTAAACAAAATGTTGTAGAGGTGATATTAATGAATTTATTTCCTCTCTAGTTCTGAAATTTTCATTTAACCCGATAATACGGAATGTGCCCAAGCGTAGGTGTCATAATCTTAAAATCAAACAAAAAGAGTTTCATCCCCCCACCCTCCATTTTTATTTTTTGGGAAGGAAATTCATCTCACTTGCATTGGTCTCGTCGATTCTTGCTGTACACTAGGATTAAAAACTGGCGCAAGCCATTAATTTTTTAAAGGAAATTTTTATTTAATCCTCAGCTTCATGACGACTTGTAAAAATGATATAGTGTCAAAAAGCGGAAATTTACTATATTTCCAAATATACTTCCTTCTAATCTGGATTAAAAATCGAAGATTTTTGTCTCAAATGAACAAAAGTACTATTCGATCACGAATTGATGGCGAGGGCCAATGTCAGATGGTTCGAGTCTATTTTGTAGATTTAGATATGTGTAGATATTACACCATTTCATACTAAATTCGTGTATCTTTTTCAAATTTGCACACCCAATTGATGGTAAAGTGAATGTAAAGGAGCTTACCTCGCCATGAAGTTTTGCATGTGACCATGTGTCAACGCAAGGTCGTAGAAACCATTATATATCTGGATGCGACGGTATACTTTTCATCTTAACATTTGGCCTCGTCATTAATTAACATATCGCCGTATGTTATTCAAACCCTAACACGTACCGATGCCTATTACCGACAACCAATACTATCGCTGGCAAAGTCGTATCACATGATTAACAGGCGCACTGACACCATGTCGGACATTCAGACCTAATGTCCGTCACCTATCTTACTGCCATATATATGATATACAACATAAAATCGTCATAACTGAAACATTTGTCAACCATTATATATATATATATATATATATATATATATATATATATATATATATATATATATATATATATGTATGTATGTATGTATTTAAACATTAACACTAATTCAAATGGGTAAGTGCCAACATAAAATACTTTAATTTTATATGGTGGGATATGCTAATGTGTGTACCATGGTTATCTCTGTTCTGGCGATAGGTCAATTCATGGTCAACTAATATTCTTTGCGCATGTGAAATAGAATGTATGGACTGTCTAGAAAGCAACTGCCGGCACGAAATGCTGGTCATTTTTAAGAGATGAACCCGTGGCTATCTCATCCCAATGTCAAAAGCGATCTAATTTAGGTCATAAGATCCGCACTAGTGGGTCATATACTTAGCACTTAAATCAGATTATGCTTTTGATCTCAAGTCCGTTATAAGACGTTGCAATGGCAATAACAATAACAAATAGTAGTAGTAGATAAATAATAGAAATAAATGATGTTACTCACTTTCAAATTATTTTCTAGTGCATGCTCGTTTTAATATACTACATATATAATAAACGACCGGATTTTAATTTAGGTCACATTGTAAGACTCTCATTTAGCTGTATTTTGACTCCTAGACTTGATAGATCTTATGCAATGTATCTGCGATGATGGCACATGCATAATTTACTATTGTACTCCTTTTTCAATAAATCTTCATGTGTCTTATTATTATAGGGTACTATGTGTAGCTTGTTTGATACCAAAATATGATCATCTCTCTAAAAAAATTATTATTATTATTATTATTATTATTATTATTATTATTGTCCCGGTATTTCTCTTGTATTTTCCTTCCCGTCCATGTTTGAAGTTTTATTTAAACAATTAGAAACCGAGTACAAAACATAGAGGAATTGGCACGGAATGGGAATGTCGGCTTTTTTTTTTTTTTTTTTTCAAAACGGTGTAAGTTGACAACACATGTACAAATCATTTTCAAAAAAATGACTGAAAGATCGAAGTTTGATTCAGATGTAAAATAGTATGATAGGTCTTAAAAATTGTAGGCATATAATCTGAATTTTGTAATTCCATTTCAGGTTTGTTCGCATCTTAAAATTTAATTTCTTCCCCCCCCCCCCCCCCCCCCCCCCCACCACCAAAAATAAAAAAAGACCAGATTGATGAATTCATCTAACGGTATATATACGTTGCTCGGCCATTATCATAATTTTGGGACAAATGGCGATGAGAGAATTTGACAAAATAAAAGTTCTCCAAAAATATCGCATTTGTGTCACAAGAAAGTGTATTGTATGTATTATTCTGTCACAATTTCTTTTCTCCACCAATTATAAACTGTTCTCATTTTAAATTAATTGACGTCTTTTCTAACATGGACTAAACCAACAAAGTATACCTGTCTCGTAACTTTTTGACAGCACGTAAAGGCAAATGTTTATAATTTTTGTAGATATATTGCATACACACACTGGACACACTGGTGTTGCATTAGGCACAGAGTTTTGTCAGACAGGCTTAAAAATGGAGATAATAAAGTATTGGAAGTGAAATAGTTACAATTGTTGTTTCAAATTACAATCTAATCATAATAATGAACTTCACTAAGCACTTGTTAGTTTTAACACATTATTGTCTTTATCATGCCGAGGAAACGGGAGCTAAGTGCCTTTCCCAAGGACACACCGAAGCAACCGACCTGGTCAGGGTGGGTATCGAACCCGCGACCGGTGGAATATGAGTCTGGCGCTCTAACGACTTAGCCATCGTGGCACCCTGAGCAATTGAATATAAATAAAGATTAATGCGCAAAAGATTTTGATTTACTTGATAAAGCTAGGGGAAAGAAACAGTTGTGAACTTTGGTAACGGGAGTTATGATAAAAAGAGGAAAATGCTCTCTAATTCAATAAAATTGTTTATTTCTACGTAAAGAATAAAACCCAACATATATAATACTGTCATTTCACATGAAAATAAAGGAAAAGAATTATCAAATACACTCCCATTCCTCGTCTTATGTGGACATTTAACTGGATACAATAAAAGTTTTCCCCACCAATTAAAATTTAATCTACCAACTTTTATTTCATTTATTCCAGTATTGTAGTAGTAATGTAATTACGCTAAACTGTACCACTGGTGGCGACCGGAGTCGATTTCACTACTATTTCTTATTCTCCAAAAAAAGCCAAAACAAAAAGAAAATTGACTCGTTGACTTTCTGTGGTATTGTTTTAATGTTAATATTACTATTAATATACTTATCAAGTTGTATATTATTATTACTATTGTTGGTTTTTGTTCTTGTTGATGATGTTGTTGTTGTTGCTGCTAATTTCACTGAAATATCAAACGACTATTAAGACCTACTTCTGATTACATTCAAGTGATCATTTGGTAATGGAACTTTAATCTTTACATTAAATGATTCAAAGAAGTTTAGAGATTTTTTAGTCTCTGTCTATCATGCTAATTTTTACATCATTTTCCTACTATATGTCATACCAACATGCTTTTAACTTCAAGAGGAAACAAATACCTGTAAAATGTTTCTGATTCATTTGTATTTATATCTCGACTCCAATATTGTCAGCTTTCTAACTTCAAAAGGGTACACTGAAGTACCAAAAGTGCTAGATGTCAAACTAAAGTTGCCGCGTATAACGTATCATGGCAACTATTAGTGGGATTAATTTAATAAAACTCTAAATCAGGAAATATTTCTTGCCAGGTATAGTCACACTTCGTAAAGTCTGTCTAAAAGATCAGCTGCTGTATCTTAGTAACAGAATCACTGTGTAACCTCTTTACTTCAAAAACTTACCGTCTGTACTCGCGTATACTTCGAGTCCAAATGCAAACACCGTAGACTCTGATCCGCCGTCGCATAATGCGCCGGCAGATCAGGGTCTATGTTGTTTGTTCTACTGATTAGTCCTTACAAACTGCATAGACCCAGATCTGTCAATGTCGATGGTTCAGCGGTGAAGGGAACCAGTCTTCAGTTTTAATATAAGTCATTTTGGAATATATCTCAGCTTCTATCAATCAATGCCGGCATTTCTTTTTCTTATCATCCACTTGATGACGTAAATGAACTAAGCTGAGAACATCTTATGTTCTTAATAGAATACATATAAATCATTCAGCATTATTATAGTACTGATAATAGGCCAATACTTCTGTTGCGTGTGCTAGATATGTGTTTTCTCATTCAAATTTGCAACCGGAAGGACCGATAGTATCTAGTTTATTAATAATTGTCAGTAATGAGACACACATATTTTTAACAGAAATTAAAGAAGATTTGCAGACAAATTTGGACTAATGTTATTTGCTTTTGAATACCACTGCCCAGTGATATACCTATGACAATTAGACTTTCTCTAGACATATTGATTCCTATCCGTTTCAAGATTTAAGAGCCTTAATTAGCACTGTTTTATTATACTATGAAATATCGACACGGGGAATAGTGCAAAAAATGAGGAAGATTTTCAGTAAAAATTATTAGCTGAACGCGTTTTTATGTTGGTCATTTCCAAATTGTGCAATGTAAAGGCAATGGAAAATGAACCCATTCCGTTTGCACGTATTATGATCCTGTTTTCCGTGTCGACAACCTTTCCTCTTAATTTATCAGAAACTATGAGAATGGCTGTGCTACGGGCACGGAAAATCTGTTAGGAAATAAACTACCATCAATGTTTGGTCTGGAAGAGATTTTACGAGTCTTGTTTTGCCATTTATTTTATGTCTGCAGTCGACATGTTTGTGTGTTTGGTTCGTGTGCATTTTCGAACAGGTTTACAAGAATTTAGTTTGGACCTTATACTAAAATTAAGATTATCGCACATTTCACGCGTCAATTAGCACAATGATACCTTATTCGGATTAACCATGCCATGCTTTTACTCATTGGAAAGTCAATCCTATCATATCATTTTCCTATTTAACCTCTATCAACAGCGTCACAACCGACACTACCACATCACCGCCACCATCATCATGATCAGCAGCAACAGCAACATCAACATCAACATCATCATCATCATGTGTAGGTCAAATAAATATATAAACCATTACCACGAAGTAGAAAAAAAAAAAAAATATTTTTGTCTTTAAATTATATACCTCGGGTAAGATAAATGGTGGATACACGAATTTTTTTTTACTACAGTTGAATATAGTTACTGCGGTTAAGAAGAGTCAATAAACTGTGCCAATAACACAGTCTAAAAACTTCAAAAATAAGTTCTAATAGTCGTGATGTTTAAACGTTGTCTTTTAGATACGGGTGCTTTAGTGTCCGAATAGTGGACGTGTCTTCTGATAGATTAAAAACTTGATTGGCTGAAAAGATATATTTAATTTTGATTGAAGTTCGTGTCTCAACGTTGTTATTTTGTTCTAAAAAGAAATTATTTCTAGATACTGAAATCTGATTGTTTGCAGATTATTTGTTGATTCTAAAGTCTATATCTTTTTGCAGATGAATGGAATAGACACTGCTGTGGAGATTTATGTAGTCAGTATACCTCAAAGTCATCTGCAGACATCGTATTTTAAGTCAATAACTTTTATACCCGTTTTCTGTACAATATCCATTTTTTCAACCATAAGTATCCGTATCCTACCGTACTAATAAAACCACCTCTCGTGCATACAGCTTACCAAGGACCATTTTCCTTACTGAAATTGTTTAATTAGCGCAATCGTAATTGACAGATTGGCCAGATCGCAAATAGTTGATAATTTAGTATTTCCAAGGGACATATTATTAGATTTCTCAGTAAACAGCATCAAAGTACAAATTTATTAGGTCCTCCAGCTCGACAAAGTCGGCGGAGGCTTATAGTAATCGTGTGGTCCGTCCATCCGTCTAGCTTTCCGTCTGTCCGTCCGTCAAAAATTTGATTTCTGCAAGATAATTGTAATGGGAACTGTTGAATTTTAACCTAATTTGATATGCAGTTTTATGCTGATAAGACCTCAAAAGAGTAAGATTTCCAGCCTTCTATGTCATAATTTTAAGGAGTCTATCCCCCTAACGTTCATTTCTGCAACTTAACTTCACCAAGGATTGTTGGATTTCAACCAAAGTTGGCATGCATCTCTATACTGATGACGCCTTGAATGAGTTCAATTTCCAGCTTTCAGAGCACCATTTACTGGAGTTATGCTCCTGATTACTCCTCCTCCCGACTTTAGTTTCTGCAGCATAACTTGACCAAGGATTGTTGGATGCTAACTAGATTTGGCAAGCAGCTTTATATTGATAAGACCTTAAACGAGATCGATTTTCAGCGTGCTAGAAGATCATTTACAGGAGTAATCCCCCTTGGGTTTTTCATATCCTAACTTCTGTTTCAGCAGCACAATTTTACTAAGAATTCTTGAATTTCAACCAAATTTAGCATGAAACTTAATACTGATAAGACCTTCAAGTAATTTGAGTTTTAGCATTCCACAACATAATTTACAGGAGTTAAGGCCCGTGATATTCTGTCCTCCTGATTTTAGTTTCCGCAGCGTTACTTTTCCAGCGACTATTTTGATTTCAATAAAATTTAGCTTGCGGCTTTATATTAGTTTAATTTCAATCATTCCATGTCATCATCTGAAGGAATTATAGCCCCTGATTCCCCGTCCTCCTAACCTTGGTTTCCGCAGCGTAACTTTACTAAGAAATGTTGCATTTTAATACAATTTATAATGGTTCTTATATTGATGAGACATTGAATGAGTTCCATTTCCAGCATTCCACGTCATTATTTATAGGAGTTATGGACCCTGAATGCTCATTCTCCTAACTTTGGTTTCCCAACAGTTTCACTGTTTAAGGCAAATTGTAATACGAGGGGCCCTTTGCGATGCCGATATTGCTAATAGCTCTAGTATTTGTTGTTACAAAAGAAACGCCAGTCATCTTGACAAATGTTACAATTGACTAGAATAATAGGATTCAGTGTGTGCTTGAAGATAAGTCTACGAATTTTTGTGGAATGGGATTGAAGAAAATATTCTGATTCAATCAAAATTAGGAGAGAGAGAGAGAGAGTCCCGAATTTTTCCTTCTTTAATATCATCATTTTTCCCCAGTAAACCGAAACCCTCAACTCCAAATACCGAAACAATTTTCTATCCCAAATATCAGCTTTACGCTA
Source organism: Margaritifera margaritifera (assembly GCA_029931535.1). Classification (NCBI taxonomy): domain Eukaryota; kingdom Metazoa; phylum Mollusca; class Bivalvia; order Unionida; family Margaritiferidae; genus Margaritifera; species Margaritifera margaritifera. Next base: position 1,021,732 of record JAQPZY010001272.1, on the reverse strand, counting down.
TAAAAAGCCCCCCCCCCCCACCCCCCACCCCCCTAAAACCGAAACTCACTTACAACTTGGAAATATATTTTAGCTGCTAAATTCTTGACACGCACTGGGTCAGATTAATCACGATTAGCAAGTATTGTAGTAGGGTTATCTGGGAGACAAAGACCCGGAAAATGTCCCTAGGGCACGCGAGGTTAAAACAATACCTGACTCGCGTGCCGACACAGATTAGGGTTGACAATCGGCTAGCTAATCTGAAGTCTATGCACGATAAAAAGAGAACCAGCTTTAAAGAGAATTATTTAATAACTAAACGCTTGTAGGTAAGCCATTTAAGAAGGTTTATGTATATCGTCGTATTATGTAATTGTGATTGATGCTATTCATTTGTATACATGATCAATAGAATATTTTTTGTTTGTTTCATTTAATTAAATATCAGGGCTTTATTAACAAGGCACGTGGCCTCGTTTTTGGTGATTTGCCGTCAGAGACCGACAAAACAGTATTCTAAAAGCCAGATTCACCCAATTGATTTTCAATGGAGAAAAATCATTCCATACATGTATTTAAGTAGCCATGACTGTCATTTGTCGTCACGCACATGTTAAGATGTCAGAAAGACCATCTGACCCTTTAAATAGTATTGACTGTTTGTTAAGAGATAAATCGCCCACTCATCTCATCCACTTTTTGACACTGTATATTGAGCCTAGATACATCACTAGTCACCTCTAATATCTTGGCAGCTGAAAAAAACTGGGGTCTCTGCACTGTGTTTTGTCACTTTTTCAATCATATCGTCTCTCTCTCTCTCTCTCTCTCTCTCTCTCTCTCTCTCTCTCTCTCTCTCTCTCACACACACACACACACACACACACACACACACACGAGATTTCTTGAACTTCAGATGCATATAGAAGATTGTAATATGCAACATAAGTTGTAAATACATATATACTTTAGATTCTCCGTGTATCAGTCACTGGTTATCAAGCTCATCTGTCTAAACACTTGCTTAAATAGCTTTTACTGGATTTGTAACATTCCCGATAATATTATAAGATGAAATAAAGAAGAAAGACAATATTATTACACTATGGTAACTTTCTCGCATTATATACTCATCTTCGAGTTAATTAAAACGCATACCGAAACACAATTGTTAAACTATTAAAATCTCATTTTAAGGAACACTAGTCATTCATTTTAGAAAGATAAACGATACAGTCAGATCTGTTGGTAACGTTATTAGGACGAATCTAATGGTGTCATACATGTACATACTTAAATATGGTTGATATATTGATCAACAGCATTAAATGTCTCTGATTATTTGGATTTTTATTTTAAGGTATAGTGAATAAGGATGATGCTGTTAAACAGTATCTTCAAAACACTTAATTTGCCTTTTTAGAACTAATCTTTATGAAGCCACTTTGTCTATAGAAGAATACATATATATCATATTCGCCTCCATCTTTTTACAACCGTACTCATTTCTCAAGAAATCCGAGTCTGTGTAAAGAACTAATTTATTGTCAATACAATCACATTTCATTTTTCGTACATATCTATTCTCAACACGATTCTCAGAATGTTTGCACATACAAAGCAAACTTTGATGATGTTTTATGTATATAAAAATGTCGGATAAGAGACATATTTTAGTACAAACCTGTCTACACAATTTCCAGCTATTTTCTTTCCTCGTCTATTTTGTCCCTAAAATGGCTGCTCTACAGATCTGCTTTCGTCATCGGGAACACATTACATATTCATCATCATGTACATGGAGTTGGCCAATATTGATTTTTTCTTCCTGGTATAATACAGGCAACAATTTTTGTTATTGTTATTAATGTCATCTAAAACTGCGATATACCACCCAAAATTAAAAGAAAATAATCGAAAGGGAGGCGTTTATTGTATGTAAATGATTACCAGTAAAGAGGATTTGCTTGATTTTTACCATTTGTATGACTGCAGTTCTTCTTTCATTAGTCAGCCATTATTGTGCTGCTAAAGAGCAAGAAATCAATAAGACACGATCGTTGCCATCGTTGGTATCATTGATCGATATTCATTTGGGTTCAGACGCTACAAGATGCATTGTATCAATCAGGGGTCTCTAACTCCTGGTTGCACGATGCATTGTGTCAATCAGGGTTCTTTAACTCGTTACACGAAGCACGGTATCAACCAGGGGTCTATTTCTGTTGGTTACACTATGCATGGTGTCAGTCAGGCGTTTCAACGCCAGCAACTGTAAGGTTTCACGTTTTGCTATCAGCGTAACTTGATCACAGAGAGATTCCTCTTGATATGAAGCACTCCAAATATATGGTATTAACAGGAAATGTTTACAGAATTGAATAAAGACGTACTTACTATCAGTTAATGGAACTTGGAACTTTAGAAGGAGAGGCTTCATCCAACATTTATTATAATTGTCGCTATTATTATTATTATTAATTATTATTATCGTGGTGGTAATAGTGACACTATCATCGGCGTCCTCGTAGCTTTTGTTTTTGTTACTACGGTTTTCGTCACGGTTATTACATAAAAGAGAGACCAAACCTGTCTATCTTTGCAAACTTGAAAGCAGCTCGAATATAATTGACTTTTTTTATGTACATGATGATAGTATTATCTGCACAGTATCTGGGTGCATAACGTATGAAATGTAAAAGTAAACTTAGTGCATTCTTTATTTCTCTCTTTCTTCTTTCTTTCTTAAACTACTCTTCCTACGCGTAGTTTCAGATGCTTGACTCGCTTAGTCAGCTCAGATTGTTGAAGTATTGTTTTTGTACTTTTAAACTGTGCCATGACAAAAATATTTCTTGGAAAAATCTCAGAAAATTTGTAAGTTGAAACACTTTTAAAATAGAAAAGTAATATCGAACGAATGCCGCAAATTTTGCGTAGCTTTTTGGAGAGACTGCATGTCATGAAATATTTGGTCCTGCTTTGAAGCAAGTGTGAAAGTTATATTATTTTCTTGCTTTCTTAGTAACTCAAAATAAATTTAAAATAATTTAGGAAACCTGATTAATTTTGGCGAAAATTCTCAGTAGATAAAATGTCCCGCTATACACCACTTCACAGATTTACTCTTCGTACACGAAAACAGTCACACACACACACACACACACACACACACACACACACACACACACACACACACATATATATATATATATATATATATATATATATATATATATATATATATATATATATATATATAATGGAAAGACAGACAGACATATAAAGAGAACAAAATATCACAAAAACCATAGTTTCCGACGTACATTTGAAAGCACGAATATTTAAATTACACCTACCTTCAAAGAATATAAAAGCAAGAGCATAATCCATCACTCAAAGATACTGGGTGGAGTTAGAAAATAATCCATCATTCAAAGATCCTGGATGGAGTTAGAAAATAATCCATCATTCAAAGATACTGGATGGAGTTAGAAAAGAATCCATCATATAAAGATCCTGGATGGAGTGAGAAAATAATCAATCATTCAAAGATCCTGAATGGAGTTAGAAAATAATTCATCATTTAAAGATCCTAGATGGAGTTAGAAACGAATCCATCATTCAAAGATACTGGATGGAGTTAGAAACGAATCCACCATTTAAACATCCTGGATGGAGTTAGAAAAAAATCCATCATTCAAAGACCCTGGATGGAATTAGAAAAGAATCCATCATTCAAAGATCCTGGATGGAGTTAGAAAATGATCCATCATTCAAAGATACTGGATGGAGTCATAAAAGAATCCACCATTTAAAGGTCCTGGATGAAGTTATAAAATAATCCATCATTCAAATGTACTGGATGGAGTTAGAAAAGAATCTACCATTCAAAGAACCTGGATGGAGTTGGAAAAGAATCCACCATTTAAAGATCCTGGATGGAGTTAGAAAAGAATCAATCATTTAAAGATACTGGATGGAGTTAGAAAATAATCCATCATTTAAAGATACTGGATGGAGTTAGAAAAGAATCCATCATTCAAAGATACTGGATGGAGTTAGAAAAGAATCCATCATTTAAAGATCCTGGATGGAGTTAGAAAAGAATCCATCATTTAAAGATCCTGGAACGAGTTAGAATAGAATCCACCATTTAAAGATCCTGGATGGAGTTAGAAAAGAATCAATCATTCAAAGATACTAAATGGAGTTAGAAAATAATTCATCATTTAAAGATTCTCAATGGAGTTAGAAAGTAATCCATCATTCAAAGATCCTGGATGGAGTTAGAAAAGAATCCATCATTCAAACATACTGGATGGAGTTAGAAAATAATCCACATTTAAAGGTCCTCTATGGAGATAGAAAATGATCCATCATTCAAATATCCTAAATGGAGTTAGAAAAGAATCAATCATTCAAAGTTCCTGGATGGAGTTAGAAAATAATTCATCATTTAAAGATCCTGGATGGAGTGAGAAAGTAATGCATCATTCAAAGTTCCTGGATGGAGTTAGAAAATAATCCATCATTCAAGGATACTGGATGGAGTTATAATAGAATCCACCATTTAAAGATACTGGATGGAGTTATAAAATAATCCATCATGCAAAGATCCTGGATGGAGTTAGAAAAGAATCCACCATTTAAAAGAATCCATTATTTAAAGATACTGGATGGAGTTAGAAAATAATTCATAATTTAAAGATCCTGGATGGACTTAGAAAAGAATCCATTATTCAAAGATCCTGGATGGAATTAGTAAAGAATCCATCATTAAAAGATCCTGGATGGAATTAGTAAATAATTCATCATTTAAAAATACTGGATGGAGTTAGAAAGTAATCCATCATTCAAAGATCCTGGATGGAGTTATAAAAGAATCAACCATTTAAATATACTGGATGGAGTTATAAAAAATCCATTATTCAAAGATCCTGAATGGAGTTAGAAAAGAATCTACTATGTAAAGATCCTGGACGGAGTAGGAAAAGAATCCACAATTCAAATATACAAGATGGAATTAGAAAAGAATCCATCATTCAAAGATACTGGATGGAGTTAGAAAATAATTCATCATTTTAAGATCCTGGATGGAGTTAGAAAATAATCCATCATTTAAAGATCCTGGATGGAGTTAGAAAAGAATCCATCATTTAAAGATCCTAGATGGAGTTAGAAAAGAATCCACCATTCAAAGATCCTGGATTGACCTAGAAAAGAATCCATCATTCAAAGATACTGGATGGAGTTAGAAAAGAATCAATCATTCAAAGATACTGGATGGAGTTAGAAAATAAGTCATCATTTATAGATCCTGGATGTAGTTAGATAAGAATCCACCATTTACAAATCCTCGATGGAGTTAGAAAAGAATCCACCATTCAAAGATCCTGGATTGAGCTAGAAAAGAATCCATCATTTAAAGATCCTGGATGGAGCTAGAAAATAATCCATTATTCAAAGATCCTGGATGGAGCTAAATAAAGAATCCTTCATTCAAAGATCCTGGATGGAGTTAGAAAAGAATCCACCATTCAAAGATACTGGATGGAGTTAGAAAAGAATCCACCATTCAAAGATCCTGGTTGGAGCTAAATAAAGAATCCTTCATTCAAAGATACTGGATGGAGTTAGAAAAGAATCCACCATTCAAAGATACTGGATGGAGTTAGAAAAGAATCCACCATTCAAAGATCCTGGATGGAGTTAGAAAAGAATCCATCATTAAAAGATACTGGATGGAGTTAGAAAAAAATCCATCAAACAAAGATAATGGATGGAGTTAGAAAAGACCTAATGCTGACAAAAGTAGACTCACAAGTTGGTGGAGGGTCGAACTTTAAGAAATTTTAAGAGGCGATTCATCTTGTTTCTCATTAAAAAAAAATATACATGATAAAAACAAATTGTCATTCAAATAGTTATCTGTCAAAAGGGACCGTCCACAACCAAAGAGAAAACCAACTTTTTTGTTTTGGGTTTAAGTCAGGGCAGCTTTCTCAGACTTTTAATATACAAACAACGCATATATTCCAGCATCTAAGAGAGTAGTGAAGGCAGAAGGAAGTTAGCTGACTGGAATAAACACATGCTCAACCGCAAATACACTCTCAAGTATACACACTAACACGACATGAATACAAAATGGTATGAACTTGTTTACAGCTTTTCTATTTCAGAATGAACTTTTACATTTGTTAGTGAGAAACTTAATTTCTTACATTGGCTTATTATATTTGCGTACAAATGTGATGGCAGATTTATTACAGTTTTATGTACAAAATTGATTTACAATTTATAAAAAGGTTGAGAATGATCTTGAGTTTCTCTATTAGCTCATTTGACATTAGAAGTAAATTTTAAAAATCTTGATATATCCTTCCTTTTATCTCAGTGTTGTAAATTAACATGTGATGTTTACTGCCATCGTTTATAACGTACATAGGAAGCAATACTGTCTTTTTCACTAAAATTCGCTGATACTTCTGAAAATACCATTTTACAGGAGATAATACTGATAAAGTTGTTATAATCCACAAAAGTCATAACCAGACTGTGTTCTTTGGATGTTATTATATTATAGTATATTAAAGTCACCAGGAAATAAAATGTTTATAAAATTGCAAAACTCCGAAATAATGACGTCATTTCCGCCTTGCGCTAGTTTTCCCTGGAACTGTCTTTTTAACTTTCGGAAGTCTCCCGGCGGGACTTGGGGATTTCCCTGTTCTTCCCTTCTGTTTTGGTGTCTTCAGGAGGTGCTCGGAGCGGATTTGGAAGTTAGGGAATATCTCAGAACATTTATCCAAAAGTGGTATATAGTTGATCTGAGGGGGGCTAGGTGTTGATGCAGAGTCAGTTGAGAGGTTGTCCGTCATAATCTCTTTCTGCACTAGAACGTAGGTGGTGTGACTCTCTAGATGCTTGTTGGCATTGTCGCTCTTGTGGGTGTCAAGCTCTTTGATCAATCCTGTTTTATATAGAAAAAGCCAATGTTAATTAATACATGTATTGACGGTAAGATCGATGAATAGATGGAGAAATGAGACATGAATACCATGAGTTCATACATACATACATACATACATACATACATACATACATACATACATACATACATACATACATACATACATACATACATACATTTGCATCCATGCATACAGACATACATTCGTGTTTGTTGCAGGGTGACGAAACCTGCGTATTTTCCCCCATAACGGGGGATTTTTTCGAGGTTGGGGGTTTGCGGCGAAATCATAAATGTGTGCTTATTTTATGATCATGTATATAATTTCTTTTAATTTTATTAATATTTCTCTGCGCTTTGTGTCTAAGTAAAAGTGATCATGTTAGATTCTTAATCAATCATTCACCTTCGCGCTGGTGATAGATTATATGTGATCATGTTAGGTAGCACGTAAAGGTAAATGTCTTTGACCGAAAGAAAATTTTAACTTTTTTGTTTTAAATCACTAAAAGCTCATAGACGTCACAAAACAAAAATGTTGCTTAGCGAAGTCTAAGATTTTTTTTATTTGAGGATTTTTGTGAATGAAAAAAAAAAATTTAAACGTTCTTGTGGTCACCATGTTACTGCTGTCAAATTATTATCTGGAATGATGAGAAAGATGGAAAAGAACTTTCTTAGCTTAAAGTAAATAATTGTAAGTATACTGCAAGCAAACCTCTACCGGTTTATATACGGCCTATTCGAAGGAGAATGGATTATGATTCGGAAAAATCTGGGATGACCAGGAGAGAACCACCACTAAAATCGCCGTAGCAGTACTGTCAATAGAACCCGGAACATCATAAATGAAATGCGGGTGTTTTCCCGTTGTTCTGTGCGGGACGTAGGAAAATAAGATAGTGTGTGTGTGTGTGTGTGTGTGTGTGTGTGTGTGTGTGTGTCAGACTTGAAGAAAAAATGTAGGATATGGTACCATAATCTATTTGTTCCCCACTGCTGCTACATAAGTCTATTCCCCCTGTTCCCACGCAGGTAAGTTGATATAAACAAATTAGAAATGGTTTCTGAATCACTTAAATTTCTGTTCCCCTTCCCTGCAAAATATATTGTGATGATTGGGGGTGGGGGTGGGGCGGGAGAGATCTGTACCATTCATATCCATGAGAGATTTTGTTTTTCGAGAGCTTGAATCCATTTGCAAGTTTACCGGACGTGTATTGCGGACATATTGCTGCCTTGAATTGGGCACAGTGTACGTAATTCAAAACAACGGACATATTGCTGCCTTGAATTGGGCACAGTGTACCTAATTCAAAACCAACGGATAAAGCTTCCATAAAACATATTGATTTTTAAAGTGTAAACAAGCACCAAACTTCTGTCCTTCACGTGTATAAAAAGTCTTCTATCTTGACAATTATTTGTAATCAGAGACACATATCGGTTAAATAGGCAGTTCAAGTGGCTGACAATGACTTCTTTATCAAACATTTGCCATTAGCGAGCAGACGACATAAAAATCGTATTATGTAGGACACATTAACCGACGACACAGGGGGTACTGACTACTACTAAAAATGTGTTGGTCTGGTCCAAACTTGCTACATGTATTTTAAAAAAAATGTACCTTGGCTAATTATTGGTGTAAAATCAATTGAGTGTGTTAGTGAGTAAGTGAGAAGAGAAAAAAAAGTAGAATAAAAAAAGATGGTGTGATATGATACATGATACTGAATATAACTGATACGGTATGATTTTAAATGATGATATATTACATCAGGAGTCTCCAAACTGTATAAGACGAGGGCCATGTTAGATTTTTGAAGGGGGGTTTGCGGGCCGAAGCGACTGTGAAGAATTTAAATATATGCAAAATCGTTTTAAAAAAGTACAACACTTTGCGGGCCGGACAAATCGAAGCCGCGTGGACCGTTGTTTGGAGACCCCTGTATTACATAATACGATATCTCGTATGCGACATGTATGATATATAATATGATTCGATATGATATAATATGATTCGATATGATATAATATGACTCGATATGATATAATATGATTCAATATAATATAATATGATTCGATATGATATATAATATGATTCGATCGTATAATACGATAGGATATGACGACATTCAGAAAATACATAACCCACACATTGTAAAAACCGAATTGTCTCAAGATTTGCACTCATTTTCATTGGAAATGCTTGCCTTTTCTTTAAATGGTCTGCCATTTTTTATAAAGTACAAAGAAAATATGTCCCCCTCAATCCTCTCTTTGCATTTAGGACATGGAGTACTTCCTGAAAGGGTTTAATTTATTACAATATTTCATCTCTCTCTCTCTCTCTCTCTCTCTCTCTCTCTCTCTCTCTCTCTCTCTCTCTCTCTCTCTCTCTCTCTCTCTCTCTCTCTCTCTCTCGTTCTTGCAATGAAACCTAAACATGCATTTCTATTTTTATTATCCTCACGCTTTCGAAGAAGTGAGGGTATATTGTTATATAGTGCCTCCATCCGCTCCTACGTATGTAGTTTGGTGTTTAATGTCCATAAACTCTTCCTTCACTGTTCAACAAGTGAGCAACTTGAAAATTAGATCAGTTATAGTGCCATGGGTGTAAATTGTGCCAAACCTACAGGGACGTATATGTTTTAACTATTTAAATAACCATATATGTAGTTGCAGGGCACAATAAAAAAATACATGTATAGCAAACATTAACCAAGAGGGAGGTCTACCACCCACCTGGATGTGATCCAACCCTATAAGATCGTATGTGTGTATATATATATATATATATATATATATATATATATATATATATATATATATATATATATATATATAGTTGCATGGTATGAAAGGTTAATTTCATTTTAGGGGTGTTTCCTGACCCCAGTGACCTAGCCCATGGACCAAAGCTTGTAAATATTGAGATCCCAAGCCTATAGCTATATACATGAAAATACAATTGTGAATTCATTTGCAAATGGCATTGACCACTAGGTCCAAGAGGCTCACCCATGTGGATGGAGGTGAACACGGGCTATCGCGGGTATGAGTTTTACAAATTAAACCCGGAAATCTAGTTTGCTTTTTCTGGTAACCCGTTTCTAATCTCTTGAGGAATTTACCTAGAGTCTCACTGATACAATTAAAAAAAAAAAAAAAAAAAAAAAATTCTTCAGGTTTCTTGTATTGTTGAGACCGGCAATCATATATTGTGTCGACTTGTATTGTTTTAATTCTGCAACCTAATTGAATCCTTTGGGTAGATATTATATTTAATAAAGACATACCGACTAAGGATGCACTAATAATGATATCAAAGATCAAAATGTTCAAACTACTACTACTTTTTATTTAACGAGGATAACACATTTGGTCATAAAAAGACCCATCTGCCATGTAGTCCTCAATTTTTGTAACAGGTCATGTTAAATAAAGTCACTTACACACACTCAGGTATGCTCGCTCACGTATTCACACAGATTTAAAATGAATCAATATATGTAACTATAGTGGTCAACAAGTTGATATATGATCAATATACTTTACACAGATATACACATTTCAGCATGTCAGAAGTAATTTATACACAGATATAATAAAACATGCACAGATTATCTCTGGATACAATGATAAAATTCTGTATTGGAAGGCTTTAACATATCATTCCAGCTGGTCAAGAAAGAATGTCTTTAATGAGGTTTTTAACGAAGCAAGGGAATTTGAATTACGTATCCTCATGGGTAAGGTATTCCAAAAGGTACGTGCTGATATAGGTAAAATTGTTTTTGAAATGGTTGGTTTTCGACCACGGAATCTGGACTTTGTTATTAGTTGTTGATAGGAGATAACCCTCAGTATTTGGATGATCTTAGTTCAATTAGGTTAGAGATATAATCTACAGAGATCGTTTAGAGACGTATATGTCATGATTCCTTTAAAATAAAGAATACGTTTTTGTATAGGTAGCAATTGTAGACGTGAAAACAAAACAAAAAAATAAGTCGTAATAAGAAGTTTCAGAATTATTCGGGCGGCCAATTTCTGGAGTTTGTCAATTCTGATAGATTAAAATTGGATGTGTTTCCCAATATGGTGCAGCCGTAGTCTATCGGTGGTAGTATATATCCCGAAAAATAAAGTTCAAGCTACTGGGGAGGTAGAAATTTCGACAGTAATTTTAAGAGAGTTATTCTGTTGACGACCATTGCACATATGTGATCGATGTTTGTATTCCAGCCGAGGTGTTGATCAATGTATATACCAAGACGTTTTCGATTTTTAGCAATAGACACGTCTAAGCCATTTAGAGCTAGAAGTAAATCCATGTTAGTGGATAGACGCTGTCTTGCTTCGATTGTCATACATTTCGTTTTAAATGCATTAATATGCATTCTGTTTGTTGACACCAAAATGATATATTGTTGAGGTCGATTTGAAGTTTATTTCCAGTGGAGTCGAGAGATTTACCAGATTTATGTAGCGTAGAATCATCAAATAAAAGATCAGTGTTAGAATGCACTGGATACAAGTCTAAGTCATTGATAAACAGTAGAAAAAGAAGAGGCCCTAATATAGAGCCTTGAGGAACACCAATTAAAATAGGACTTGAATCGGAAGTGTATTTAACAGTACAAACAACCTGGGGTCTGTTAGTGAGATACGACGTGAACCAAGTAAGTGAGTTTGAAGAAATCTTGTAGGCTGATAGTTTTTAATGAGCACCGAATGGTCAACCAAATCGAATGCTTTTTATGTAAATCAATGAAGATTGCACCAGTAAGTTCGCCCGATTCGATCGCTAGTAGCCACCAGCCTATAAGTATCGTCAATTCAGTTTGACATGAATGTTTTTGTCAGAAACCTGATTGTGATTTATGAAGGAGTTGATACTTGCTAAGAAATCAACAACAACAATGTTTGCTGACATGTTTTTTTAAATAATTTTTGAAAGTACAGATAGAAAAGATATGGGTCGATAGTTAGATAAATGGGTCATTCGTTTTATTTCCCTTATGAACTGCGAATACTTTTGCTAATGTCAATGACTCTATAAATGTACAGGAAGCGATAATTATTTAATTAATAGTTAATTATGACTTTAAACTCAGAGATTGATAAAACCGACCATTTCAGAATTTTGGGTTGAATTCCATCTTGACCCTCCGATTTGTTAGTGTCTATTTTAGTGATAATATCAATAGTATCAGTTAATGTAATTAGGGAGATATTAAAAATAACATGATAGGGTACCCTTTCATTCACGAAGGCAGTACCTGTATCTGTGTTAGGCTCTGCAAAATTAGATATGTCAAGTGTTTGGGAAATATTAGTAAAAAAGAGGTTCAGTTGGTTTGCAGTATCGTGATAATTCAGTGTAACTAGTGCCTTTAACTATAATTTTACATGGACTTAGAAGTACTGGTTTCGTAAAAGTTAGTTCTCGCAAGTGATTCCAGATGAATCTGTTATCAGAGATTGAGGCGATGGTTTTGTTTTTTTTAAAAAGAGCGTTTATGTTTTACAATGAGGGATTTTACTTTGTTCCGCCATAAACAATAATTGGCAAACTCTTTACATTTATGATAGTAGTTTCATTTACGTTGCGCCTCAGCGATTTCATTAGTATACCATTCTGGTTTTTTTATCGTGTAATTTTTTTGATTTGTATGGGAGCTTGTTTATTTAGGATAGTAAGAAAACAGTAGTTCCAGTTAGACAAATCATAATCCGGGTCTGTTTCCGAGAACATTAATGAGCTACAGTGGCGGCGCGAGGGTTTGAGGCGCCTGGGGGCAATCTTCTTTAATGGCGCCCCTACCGACGCGCCTGGGGGCTTTGTTCTTTAGTGGCGCCCCTACTTTGCTACAGAGAACAGATTTTTATATCAGTTGCCAACCTCCAACCCGCCATCAAAGTCCTAAAACCGGGGGATTAGATGGAGGGGAGTATAAAAAAAAAGCTCCCGATGCCACCCCCGACCCACTCGCGCCGCCATTGATGAGCTAATATTTTAACAGTTCAGAGAGAAATTCATTTTCAGCAATTTTTTTAAAGCTTCGATATTGCATATAGGAGTGTTAATTGTTTTTCTTTGCGACCTGTTGCTTTTGAGTTGCACATATGGGATAGTGATCACTAATAGAGAAACAGGGTACTTTAATCTCGTAGAGGTTGTCAGGGTTGGTAGTGTAGATGTGGTAAATCAGGGTAGAAGTACAGGCTGTTACTCTTGTTGGAACATTGACTACCTGTGTAAGGTCGTACAGTTGTATTATATAAAGCCATTTAGTGTTAATATCGGAGACGAAATCAATATTAAAGTCTCCCGTTGTTTAAACCTAAAGCGGCCGCTAGCTTGCGTTCAAATTGATCCGTCCACGATGAGAGAGAGAGAGAGAGAGAGAGAGAGAGAGAGAGAGAGAGAGAGAGAGAGAGAGAGAGAGAGAGAGAGAGAGAAAGAGAGGTCAGTAAGCAGAGCTGATATAAATAGATTTGCTGTTGAGGGAACTTTATTCCATCAACAGTGGATATTCCGAAATCATTTCTTCTCCTGCAGGTTACGCTGTTTGAAACGCGTTACCTCGTGCAATAACCGTTCAAGGAGTAAATTTGATAAGTTGTATTTTAAATCGAGCAGCAATTTAGGTAGAGTTGAATCGCTTCATCGACTAAATTATCACGAGTAACAATTTAGAGCGCAATAAAGCTTGCTTGGTGTAAGTTGTAAACCAAACAGAGAAATTATCATTTGGGGGTACAATCAGTCCATTATATATGTAATCGCACTTGTCAGAACAGGTGAAACGAAATTTGGCATAATTACATTTTTTCAGCCTGTGAATAGTTGTTATACTATATATATTGAATGATCTAACCACTTGATAAATCTCTGTGTGCGTGTGTGTGTGTGTGTGTGAGAGAGAGAGAGAGAGAGAGAAAAACTATTTTAACCTGTCGCAAACAGTGCAAATTGAGCGTAGCTAAATGGATAAATGGTTAATTTGTTCTAATGGTCAACATCTTTCTCGAAGATCCTATAAAAAAAGCAGTCACATACCTCCCGGGGACAAAGACAGTTTGAGTGTCGGGTGTCAGGGGCCGATCTGGGAATTGGGGGGGGGGGGGGAGTTGGTGGTTGGTGTGTGTGTGCGAAGAACCGGAACGTTTCTTAGAGTAAATGTCCTTTACAATTAGATGATTAAATGTATGCCCTGGAAACGCTTAAAATGCAGGAGATTCCGGGGGCTTCGCCCCTTAGGCTCCCACCGGAGGTTCCATCTCACAGACCCCTAGCCTATTTGTTTACGCTCCTCTTAGACGATATTTCTGGATCCGACCCTGGGTGTGCTTGAACTTTATTATTTTGGCTGTGACTTGTAGCTATCTTTTTATTACTTAATATAGTTTACCGAAATATTTTTCGTATAAAATATTTACAGATTTCTTTAAATTGCCATATGCGTTACAACCAGCTTTAGTGTATTCCATGTTCTATACCTTGGGCAAACTGTTCTTATTTGTAGGTAATTTATCGTGCTAATGCATACAATAATGTTTGATGGTATACCATATGCAATGTTTTTCAATGACAATATGTACATAAATTGCACGACAGAGTTTATTAAGCCTCTGGATGAACTCTGTGTTTTGCCTGACAGGTAATATGAATCTACAAGTTCAAATTGATAATCTGTATTTTGCCTGAAAGGTAATATGAATCTGTAGAAGTTCAAAGTGACAATCTGTATTTTGCTTGACAGGTAATATAAATCTGTAGAAGTTCAAAATGACAATCTGTGTTTTGCATGACAGGTAATAAGAATCTGTAGAAGTTCAAAATGACAATCTGTGTTTTGCATGACAGGTAATATAAATCTGTAGAAGTTTCAAGTGATAATCTGTGTTTTGCATGACAGGTAATATAAATCTGTACAAGTTCAAAGTGACAATCTTTGTTTTGCATGACAGGTAATATAAATCTGTAGAAGTTCAAAATGATAATCTGTGTTTTGCATGACAGGTAATATAAATCTGTATAAGTTCAAAATGACAATCTGTGTTTTGCATGACAGGTAAAAAGAATCTGTAGAAGTTCAAAATGACAATCTGTGTTTTGCATGACAGGTAATATAAATCTGTAGAAGTTCAAAGTGACAATCTGTATTTTGCATGACAGGTAATATAAATCTGTCGAAGTTCAAATTGATAATCTGTATTTTGCATGACAGGTAAAAAGAATCTGCAGAAGTTCAAATTGATAATCTGTATTTTGCATGACAGGTAATAAGAATCTGTAGAAGTTTAAAATTACAATCTGTGTTTTGCATGACAGGTAATATAAATCTGTAGAAGTTCAAAGTGATAATCTGTGTTTTGCCTGACAGGTAATAAGAATCTGTATAAGTTCAAAATGACAATCTGTGTTTTGCCTGACAGGTAATAAGAATCTGTCGAAGTTCAAAATGACAATCTGTATTTTGCCTGACAGGTAATAAGAATCCGTAGAAGTTCAAAATGACAGTTTTGACGTGCTTTATGTTGTACAGCACAATAATTTTTTCAAAATATATTTTGAAGGCCCTTTTCATTTCTTCCAGATTATACTTCCTTCTTCATAGAGATATCTCGTAAATCAGTCGTTCCTAGTGAAAAATTAGAAGAAGAAAAAAAAACTGCTTGATAAAATGAGTACAATTAAGGCTTAATGAAAAGCCGCTGGAATTCAATTTCGAACGAGGCCTAGTTTCCTCTATGCATGGTGTACTTGGATCTATTTAGATGACATATATTAATAACTACCTTTCGTCAACAAACTGTGCCATTTATTACATAGTGGGCACTAAATGTCAAAAACAGATCCAATTCAAAGTACCATGGAACTGCATTTTATCCGTGCATAACTCGAAAGTAGATAGGCATGAGCTTTGGCAGTTGACACGGTATACATAGGGTTTATACCTAGTTCTCCAAGTTCAAAGTTTACCGGAACAGGAGGCTAAAGTTTACACCCAAATTTAAGTCTCTTCCAAGTGCTTCAGTTAAAATTTAAACTTAAGAAGCCGACTAAAATCTGTATTCTTCACTATAAAGTTAAAATTAAGTCAATAATAAACACACACACACACACACACACACACACACACACATATATATATATATATATATATATATATATATATATATATATATATATATATATATATATATATATATATATATATATATATATATATATATATTGCTTCGCGATATGATAGACACAATAACCCGCAAAAAACTTGTTTTATATCTCTTGTTGTAAATTCCCCCTAACGATTTTAACATGTAGGAGTCCAGAATTTATTTTAGATTTTGTGTTTAGTGTCTGTCTTGTATATGTAGGCTGTTTATTCCCCTGACGAAGAGCTTGTTTAGCTCGAAACGTTGGGAAAGCGTTTTGAATTTGCGCCGTTATTATCTACTGGAATCAAGAACACATAGCCCTAATATAAAAGCCATTGATTGGGCGACCGTTATAATAGGTATATATGTATAGTCCTAACGTATATAATGACCAGAATGATCCTAAAGGAAAAGTAGAATGACTAGAATGACCCTGAAGTAAAAGTATATCGTCTTTTGAGCAACGTCTTTAGAAGCACAAGTGAATTGTAATAGCTGTTTCAAACTGGGTGAATTCAAATGATGATATACTGATTTGCACATTTTTATTAACACTTATACTGTACAGTGGCGGGGCGAGGATTTGATGCGCCCGAGGGCAATGTTCTTTGATGGCGCATCCCACCCCCCCACCGAGACGCCCGGGGGTAAGGTTCTTTAGTGGCGCCCCCTAGTTTGCCACATAGAACAGTTTTTATGTCAGTTGATTACCTCGATATCTGCCCCCCCCCCCCCCCCCCCCCCCCCCCCCATCTAAGCCTCCGAAGCCTTGAAACCGGTGGCTTAGATGGGGTGGGAGGTTGGCAAAAAAAGATATTAGGACGGCCCTACCCCGCATGAAGACTTATACAAAAAAATTGGTCTTCAATCAGAATTGCAACAACACAAAAGTAGTCAACTCATTCGCGGATAATAACGGCCATGACGTTTGCGTGTTTTAGACCCGTCTTCCGCTAACGTGTAACAATATTCGGCGAACCCAGTCAAAAAATATGCCCGTAATGATAAATATTGTGCACTGACTAACCCGTTTTAATTCAATAATATGGACTAAAAAAACTGAAAGTTCAAGTTTTATAGTTCAGGTTGGTTTAATTATGAGACGCGCCTCTATCAATTAAGCAAAGTATACAATGAGCCCAATTCAATTAAAATCAAGTTCTTCT
Source organism: Margaritifera margaritifera (assembly GCA_029931535.1). Lineage (NCBI taxonomy): Eukaryota > Metazoa > Mollusca > Bivalvia > Unionida > Margaritiferidae > Margaritifera > Margaritifera margaritifera. Next base: position 1,004,428 of record JAQPZY010001272.1, on the reverse strand, counting down.
CATCAATAAGTACATCTGACAGGCACCAATACGAGGTCATGTTCTGTTGACCTTTTGATTCTCCAAATCAAATTACAGCTTTCATAGCGCTAAAAGTGACAAATATAATTCGAAGCATATATTTTATATGGATAATTCTCCCAAACACAAAAATACACCGCTTTATCTGACAGGCTACTAAAAATAAAAGTGGACAAAGCATTCCAAAGGTCAGCAGAATATGAGCTTTTATCTGTGTCTCTCTGTTCTTCATTATGTCGGAGATCTCGATATTAATTGGACACTGAGAATGATCCCATTCTTTTGATGTACACGTTATATTATAATTTTGATTTGACGAGTTTCAACAACAGGATACCGATCTTTTGATGTACACGTGATATTGCAATTTTGATTTGACGAGTTTCAACAACAGGATACCGATCTTTTGATGTACACGTGATATTGCAATTTTGATTTGACGAGTTTCAACAACAGGATACCGATCTTTTGATGTACACGTGATATTGCAATTTTGATTTGACGAGTTTCAACAACAGGATACCGATCTTTTGATGTACACGTTATATTATAATTTTGATTTGACGAGTTTCAACAACAGGATACCGATCTTTTGATGTACACGTGATATTGCAATTTTGATTTTACGAGTTTCAAAAACAGGATACCGATCTTTTAAGTTTTTGAATGCTTTTTAATCACGTGGGTACATCTTAGCTTTTTCGATATGTTGATAAAAGACTTATGTGTTGAGTTGAAAATAACTTTTGTTAAAAAAGAGTTAATATCTTATAATCTCTGCCAGTAAGTCAATGTCTCTATATGTTCATAATATTCCACCTCTTTTATATATCTATCGATCGATCTTAACATAGTTTACTTTCAATTCCCATTTATTTCATTGAAATGATTTGATTTGTCACTAATGTCAGCATATTTACTAAAATGTTAAGTTAAAAACAACAATTACGCGTACAATTTCATCCGGTGCAAACTAATATTTTATATTGACACATTGATTGACCTTTGCTTTTACAAATGATAAAGCAATAAATGAGAAGGATTTGAGCACAAAAATGTTTTCAATTAGAGGACTACTGATATTTGCCAGATACTACCTAGTGAAAATGATTATCTCTCTGCACCAGATATGCCTATATAGCAGTACTGCTGGTATGCAAACTTAATGATCCCCTACATACTGTACAACAAGTTTTTATTAATGTTTAATATCTTCATTTTTATTCCCTGTCTAGACTTTTCTGGTTATATATCCGAGACTATCATGTATATTTTAGTCAAACTTGTGTGCTTTTTGATGGGAGTATGAACTGACTGCAGTAGAAAACATTTTTATTTGATGATGTACACCTCTTTTCTCTATTGATGTAGATGCAAATCAACATTTTTAAGATATATTGAAAATAAATAACATCGAAAACTATTGCATGGGTTCTTACAATTATCCATGGGGTTTTTTTGCGGTACAAAAAAAAGAGGTATTTTTTGTGTCAGATAAAAGACGCAACGAATAGTGTTAGCACTGAATAGCATTTGAGGTCTTCCGAACATGACAAATAATGCTTATTTTCCTTCTTGTACAACGAAGTCGTTTCTATGCAAAACTATCGTTGAAACTGACGTACGTAATTTATTTAGAATAGTATGTATGTATATTATTTTCTGTAGGTTTCCCATCCTGAGAAAACTCAATTCACTGCTGTTATTTGTTTTTTGCTTTTATCTGCGTTTATTTTCTTTCACAATGTTATTCGCTTAATATGACTTCCTAACCAGCAACTTTCATGTGGATTCAGTTATCATCGAGTTGTTACCAATGAGTTTTATTTTCTTTTGCACTTACTTCTGAAATCCCCTCTCCCCTCGCCCCACCAGCAATCTGTAGTATATGTCGGTTCACAATGGTTATACCTACACTATCTGTCTTAAAACATTTTTGATGAATTCCCTGGTTATGCGCCTTTTGAAAGTTGTATTATTATTATTAGTAGTAGTAGCAGCAGCAATAGTAGTAGTAGTAGCAGCAGAAGTAGTATTTCGGTTTATATATTTATATGACTATATACAGAGCAAATTGTTCTTGTTTTACTTATTCCGCAGTTTAAATGCTTTACATAATTGTCAAAATAATGATATCGATAGCTTTTTTTAGTGTCAACCGATCTGTTCTGGTTTTATGCAGTGTATATGCAGTGTATACAAATAGTCAAACCAGTTGAGTGTATCTACAGTAAATATGTCTTACTACAGTTCAGTTCCAAAGAACAACCCTTCAGTGGGAACATATGACGTTTGGTGGACAAGAATGGAAAAACAAAACTTTAGCAAATGAATATTTTGAATGGGTAAAATGAACCAACGGTAGATATTCTTGTATAATAGTCTTCTAAGCTGAAACAATAAAATATTTCTAACCCTTTTTTTTACACATCATTTGCAAAGCCTCAGTTTATTTGCATCTGGGAACGAAAGTAGGTTAAAATTCCTATGTAAAATTATTTGCACACTATAAATAAGAATATTAACGAGAACGTACATTTATTGTTTTACGTAATAATTTTAGTGGCTCTGCCTACAAGGTGTTTTATTTATGTATTGTATACATAAGAGACTATGTTGGAAAGACATTTTAATTCTGACCGGTTCAACCAACTCAGTCAATATATATATATATTGACATATATATATATATATATATATATATATATATATATATATATATATATATATATATATATATATATATATATAATTAGAAAGGCGTGCTTACTCTTGAATTGTATCCATCAACACTTTATTAGTGTTTTCTTGTTGTAATTAGACCGCATGGAAATCTAAAGCTATCTATGCTTGCAAAGTTAAATAGAAAATGTGCTCTTGTTTGGACAAGTCGAGTAAATGCCAATTAAAAGCTATATTATTCATTTCCCCGTAAATGAGACAGTAATCAATCCACATGACAATGACATCTTTTCTTCTGAAAAGTGTCATATACTAAGAGATTATCACCGGTCAACAAACATTTTGATTTCGTATTCAAAATAGATAAATTATACAAGCAATTTGGAGAGTATTATGACATGTAAAATTACCTTGAAGTTAATGAAATCTAGAAACGGTAGAACCTGAAAGGAAATAATAGTATACTTCTTCGTCACAATCCTTGCTTTGAACCCTTCCGGTGATATGGTGCGGGTGTCGCGTGTCATTGCTCTTTAATGTGGATTGCACGAAACCAACGGAGTTATTAAATGATATTGATTCAGTTAGTACTAAATGATTCTTTTTCGATCGAGACAGAACCATGGTTTTAATTATACACATATATCTGTGAAGTAGCACCAAGCCGCATCGTTAACGATGAATTCATCAATCGTGTTCAACGAAATTAAAAGAAAAAGTGGAAAACATTATCTGGAAAACATAACTGTGATATGCTATTAATGTAAACGAAGGGCTCAAAAAAAAAAAAAAAATGTTAAACGCTTTGTTGAAAATTCCACAATTTTTTTAAGGAAGAAAGGCAATCAATCACGCATTTATCATGGCGAACTTCCAGTTCTCTTCGCGTAAATTGCATTTTTGTGGTAAAACAAGTACCGATACATTAAAATAATAAAGTTTTCAGGGCTCTCAAATTTCCATGCAATGATTTTGACCACTTATGATGAACTACTTTAAAAGGCAAAAACACCTACATTGCACTTAGATACAATTGCGGCAGATAGCTCTAGAAACAAACATACAAAATGCTTCGTGGTTTAGGCCCAGTTCATATTAAAGATCTAGTAAATATAAAACTCTCGAAACACTCTTTCAGATACAAAAGCATGCTCGATAAAGCAAGAGTCCGGACAACAAGGTATTGTATTAACAGTTTTATCCATGCAGCACTACCAGATGAAGCCAGACATTCCCGCAGTTTTACAATTAATTCAAACGATGAATTACTATTTTGAAATGTGAATGCTGTAAATGCAGTGCTTGTAATTATAGTTAAGGGAATGCCACAAGTTTGATGTTTGCATGGCTATTGTTGCGTATGCATTTATCAACTTTATGTGTTGCTCGTTTGCTTACTGTGACCGCTTTCTTGCTGATCTGTTTAAATTGCTTTGGGGTTTTTTTGTAGCAATTTTGTTTTCTTATTTTTTTTTCAAAACTTTTTTCTTTAAATAACATAATTTTCTAGTTTTCAGCTTTCTGTTTTTTTTTTTGTTTGTTTTGTTGCAAATACCTTAATTTCCTAGCTTTCAGCTATCTGTTTTAGGTTTTAATTCAGTGAATAACTTTTCTGCGGGTTAGTTTTTTCAGCTTTCTGCTTCAGAATTTAATTTATCTAAATATTACTTTTAGTGATGTTAATTTATATGTACGCTTTTAAGCATATTGTAATACTTGGATTATTTTAATCTTTGTATGTTCTGTGTAATGTGTACTATGGGTGTTTAGTGTTGTATTTATATATATATATATATATATATATATATATATATATATATATATATATATATATATATATATATATATATATATATATAATTCAAAAATCGTTGCACATACTTTTTTTGGACACAAGACATTCTTTTAAATATGAACACAAACGCAATCGCTGAGCCCTATACCATTTGAACTCTTACATGGATAGAGAGATGATAAATATATAAATGGATAGATATTCATGCATTTGGGAAATATACATGGAAAAACTTAAATATTTTACATATGTGCTGCCATTCACGCAGCAATTAATTTTTAACATGCTAAATGTATTTACTTTCACCTATGTCTTCGAAAAAGTTTACATCTACATTCGGACCAACGCACAGAGTTTACTGAATGCGCCTACAGTGTTGACTTATCAGTAATAGATCGAGTCAATGCTTGAAATAACATCTAATGGACACTTAGTGTATTGGTTATCAAATGTAAGTAAATACACATCCAACTTTCGCATTTCCAATTTGAAAGTTATTGTACATAGAAGATGTTTTTTGTTATTAAGTGCTGCCATTCACCACATTAAGTAATATTGTACATGTATTTACTTTCACCTATGTAAACATAAAATGCTCTGACTCCGAAAAGGTTGATATTTACATGAGGACCAACGCATAGAGTTTACTTAATGCGTCTACATTGTTGATTTATTTGTAACAGATCGTGTCAATACTTGAACTAACTCCTAATGCACACTTAGTGTATTGGTTATCAAATGTAAGTAAATACACATCCGACTTTCGAATTTCCAATTTGAAAATTATTGTAACGTATTATGGGCTTTAATGGGTATCCAATGAACTTTTTTCTCTCTGAGAGAAGGTTTATTTGAACAAAGCTTGTGGTACCGAGGCCTAGCTTAGATGAAATAGCAAATGTTGCCTGAGTTCCTTTATTTCTCAATTGCCACTCCAAGTTAATTTTAATAGCTTAAATCTATAATCCCAAAGTTTATTTTAATACCTTAAATCTATATTATTTAATGCACAATTCGCAGGACAGTATACTCACTTCGGCAGCTCCATTTTGGGTTCACTTTCACCAATAAATATAGATTCAGATCTGCCGAGGAATGACATGGAGATTTATCGGGAGTAGTTATGGGGGACGATATAGACTCTAATGGGAATTTAACATTGCGTTTGAGATAGTATGGAGTCCTACGGGAAGTTAACATTACACATATCACTATGGAATCCTCGAGGAATTTAACATTAAGTTTGGGACGGTATAGATGCATCATGTTTGGGCCACTTTAGAATCTAATGGAAATTTAACATGACATTTGGGGCACTATAGAGTCTAATGGAAATTGAATATACCTTAAGGAGGATATAGCACTCTATGGGAATTTTAACATTACTGATGTCACTATAGCCATCTGTGGGAATTTTAACAGGATGGAGGGACAGATAAATACACATAATTACAAACAAACACATACCTTTTAAAACTAAGAAACACAGTGGAAATTCCGAGTGTAAATTTAAAACTTTGAAAATACCGTGGAAATTCAGATTCTAAATTTAGAAGTGACATCATGCTACTATCTTTAAATATTTTATCTATTTGTAGAACTTGTAAAGTACTGTAGAAATTCCGATTCTAGATGTCTACACAATTTGGAAGGTTAACCTCATTACAGACACTCAACTACAACATTGAAAAAAAAAAAAAAAAAAAAAAGGAGTGCAATCAGTCTTATTCGTTTGTGTGTATGTATGTATGTATGTATGTATGTATGTATGTATGTATATATATATATATATATATATATATATATATATATATATATATATATCGACAGAGACAGAGACAGAGAGACAGAGATAGTTTTAAAAAATAATCACAAAGGACCATACGTTTTGCTTTTTTTCTTCAAACTCAACACTTTCAAGTGCCCCGCTCAGACTATGCAGTAACTCACTCACTAACAACTAACAATTATATCTGGTCCTATTTTAGGTCAAGTCATGAAATCCACTATTAGAAGTAAAAAGGACTGGTTATTCTTGAATGACAATGATACAAAACTTAAATCTATGGAAGGACGAAAATTAACATTGGTTCCTTACAAACGGTGGATGAATCTCCACCGTTCGAACGAGCAGCGGATACCACACTTGCCGCTTAATTCTAATCTCACCGAGATGGATCACTTACAACAAGAGGTACAGTCGTTGATGTATTTATCAGACTTGACAGAAACGGAAGAAAAGCAACTGTATGGACAAGTATTGCAACGTCTTCAAACATTTCACCAGAAAGTTGTAGGCGAGACAGAAAAACCCACTCTAGGTGCCACCAAGAATTTGATGATCGAAGAGAAAACAACAGTCACACCCATGGCGGCCACCGCAACCGCAGCAGACTTCTCTTGGAAAGACAATGCATTACGAAGGCAAGTGGAAGAAAGCGTTCCCAAAGAAATTCAAAGGAAAGCGCGTTTGCTTCTACGCGTTCAAATCGACCACCTCGCATGCCCTACGACGACAACATCGTTTAGAGTCTAAAGTAAAACCGATTCACGGATCCAATGTGTTGGATTTGATCAACGATGCTCTTACGATTTGAACCGGTCGGATGGCAACAATTCCGTGTTAGAATGAACCAAGCCAATGTTCCTCGAGATGCGGTAAGTAATCCATAAAGTTGGCGATGGATTAAACATTGTCCAGTTCCACAATTGATGCCCATTTTGGGACAGCGCAAGGAGCGCGAGGAAGAAGAAAGATCGAAAGAAGGATAAAACAGGAAAAAGTGTCAAGCTGCACCAGCTCAATCACCCACGTCGAAGATGACATCCAGTCTTGCAGGAAAGTTGCCACCTACACCGATTCGACACAAACTGAAAGCATGGACCACAGAGATGATATTCCATATATAGAGGAGTAGCTCGACAACGAATACTTGTTTGGGGATTATGTTTCAATCGGTCCTTCGTACTGTTGTACCGGCCTTGGAATCTTTCGTTCACTAAGAACTGCATGCTTCGAAATACTATGCCCTATCGCAAGAAAAACAACTTATCTAAAACATATTTGTCAACAGAGTTCTAAACAGGCGTTACTGAGTACTGGGGAAAATGTATTGATCCAGACAGGAAAACAGTTCTTTGGACCATCAATAAAATCACATACCTGTTGAATAAGTTGACCCAACATCCTCTCAGCAGCAAGGACATGGTAAAAAGAGATATATAAACACATTAAGACAACACGGGCACGACAAGAAAAGACAAATAACAGTCAGAGACCTGGACATTTTTTGTTACTAAATCAAATAAAAGCAAAGATGATGCACCAAGAATCTTGCGAATGTTCCAAGACGGAACTCGATATGTTTTGCCATGCCACCTGCGATGATGACGGATGCAAGAATCCGGATGGACATAATACCATCTAGTGTCGTCCATTACGACGACAGCTCTCATCGAGTTCAAAACCGTAGAATAAATAGATCTGAATAACAGTTACCTGCACAAATAAAAGTCATCAAAATCACCAATGCGAATGAAAGCCCAGGCTCCTGTCAACAATCTTACGCATTTCTTGTGTAATGAAGTGAATATGTACCTGAACAACAAATTAGTCAGCAGCAGCATGGACACTTACCATTACCGATCCTACCTAGAGAATTTACTCACTTACGGAAAAGAACCCAAGAACACACATATAGACGCTTCTGTAGTGTGGAAACCTGACACGCCAAGCAAGTTCAACTACACAAAGTTGATTGATGATGTTAACGCATACGAAGATCAAGGATTTAACGGCTGACAAAAGAAATTCAAGCAAAATCCCAGTTTAGAAGTGATGGATCGTTTACAACTGGACATGTGGCTACAAGCCAAGTGTTTGTTGAACGGAGTGGATATGCGTCCAGACTGAATCGAAGTAGCACCATCTTCCATGTTATGGCCAATGCTAACGATTTAAAAACCAGCGTCGAGGAAGAAAGACTGTACGTGTGATGTGTCGAAGTCTTCTATATAGCAAGAAACAAGATTAATCAGACCTTGTCCAGAGACACGGCCAGGTATCCCATACGATGGGTGGAAGTCAAAACGTTTACCACTGCGGCTAGACTCCAATCTAAGATCAAAGATAATGCGCTCCAGGATCAGTTACCTAAACATTTGTTGATTGGTATATTCAGCAGTACAATTCTTAACGGAGATCACTACCACATTTCTAAGATAGAAATCAACCAGGATGGTTAGACGTTGTGTACCAGGCCCTTTGAACCTAACTTTATCCACAAGAATTACTTGAGATCTTACTTGAATTTGTTTGAAGCCACGGGACATTTGGCTCTTAACAATACACACGGCATTTTCCATGATTTCTGTGCAGGATGCTATTGTTTGTGGGAAGTTGAATTTACACCAGACAAAGGTAGTGACGAGCGCCATTTCCACCCCATAAAAGCGGGCAACTGCTTGTGGAAATTCAGTCTGATCTAGCACTCGACAACACAGTGAACATGATCTTGTTTGCAGAATTTGACAATACGATTGAAATCCACAATCTGAGAGAAATGATCATGGACTACTCAAAATTCTCTCCATGGAAAACGTAGACATGGAAATAGACAAGCAAGAGCAGCAACCAAAGCAATAGCAGGAGAAAAAACAAAGTCAAATTATGACAAAAGGAGGGAAACACAAAAGATAAGAAGATGAAACAGTATTGGCACGATGGTCGGAACAAGAGAAGGCATGGTGAGATGTTTTGCTAAACTCACATTGCCAAGAGAATAACACTACTGGCAAACGAACATTGTACCTAATGTCAAGTCCATCCTCCCAGTCAAGTACAACACGACAAAATGTTTGATGAGGAGTCACGAAGAAACGTTGGGTCATATCTCGAGCTGGAACTCTCATCTAAGAAAAGGAAATATTCAGCGAGTGGTATAAAGACTTTTTACAAAATTCAAAAGTACTACTGACTCGTACCGAGACGGAACGCACCGAAGGGGTCTTGCATCATATCAAGAACTCCTCCTTCACCGATACTTACCTGACAGATCAGTTTCAGGAAAACGTTGAGTCTGAAATCATCGCTTATCATTACATATGAACGTTATGGTCTAAGAATGAATTCCTGGGAACTCTATTTACCTCGTCAATATAGTTTAGGTCGGTGGCAAGATGAAACCGTTATAGAACATTGGATCCCACGTCTCACTAACCAACGTTGTCAATCTTGCTTTAATCATCAGTCTTCATTATCCTTATAGTGAGTAAATGGATAAGTTGAGCGGAGCATATTAAAATATTTATTTAAAAAAAAAACATATGGCATTTTGTGATAATTTTCTCTCTCTCTCTCTCTCTCTCTCTCTCTCTCTTGGTAACAATTATATATATATATATATATATATATATATATATATATATATATATATGGTAACAATTATATATATATATATATATATATATATATATAGAGAGAGAGAGAGAGAGAGAGAGAGAGAGAGAGAGAGAGAGAGAGAGAGAAACGAGACTGAGTGCATTATTTGTTTTTTGTGACATTAAGGTCTCTTTTGACCGTTCCTTCATGTCCGCGGACATTATGTTCGATGCAGGCAATAATGTCTCCTACACGTAGGCACTAGACAACCACATAATTTTTATAGCGATGTACTCCGTTGGATCAAGGTTCGCTATAAATCGGAGCACAAATACGGTTGGCTTTATGTGTGCTTTATAGAATCCGTCTTCGTTGAGGTCAAGTGCGAGCGACACTGATTTCAATTATTTTCCATATTCATTTATTTATTTTTTTTTTATTTTGTAAATCCTCGTGTGATTTGTTAATAAATTTCAATATTGTGCCAGTTGTTTATCGGGAGAAATTCTTTAAATTTCATGTATGGATTTTGAAGTGTTTGTTTTTGGGGAAATTCTTTTTCAAGACCAAACAAAACTGACACGGATTTAAATAAATATGTAAAATGCTTAAAACACTTCATGGATGGAATTTTAAAGTAAAGATTAGTAGCTTTTTGTATGCAACAATACTATTTGTCAGTTGGGTTTTACAAGTACTGGTGATATAAGCTGCACTTTGTTTTTATCAGAACCTCTATTTGATATATGTGGCACCTACCACTATGATCTTTATGGCTTACTCCCTTATAATACTCGTGACAAAATTCTAGCCAAAATTACGCTCGTAATGAAACTATCTGCACCGAATAACCTGAATCCATCAAATAGTGTGAAGTCACATAGCTGAATATTCAATTGTAATAGTTTGGTCTGTCACATTTGAGAGGTGCACGTCAATCAGGTAGGGGGATGGTCTGTCACATTTGAGAGGTGCACGTCAATCATATAACGAGCCTTTGTCGCAACGTGGTCGTGAGATTGAATTTTTATTTACTAGCTTTTACAATATTCTTTCAATATTGTAAGTTTTACAAATACTTTCAATTCAAAGGTTAATACTAACCTTCTCTACATGTTGATCAACAAACCTATGATATATGAGGGAACCATTAAAAGCTTCAATATCAATTCTTTACCTTTCTTGTATTTTTCTTCTTTTTTGTTTGGTTGTAAAATGTTTGGCATGTAGCATATTCATTCACTCTGACATAGTTCGGAGAAATCTTAATTTCAATTGCTGTGATGTAATATTATTGTTGTCTCTAGTTTTAGAGAGCAACATGATTTGTTTTACTTTCTGTCATTAGTTTTCTGTACCACATATATTGAATGTTTAATGGTACTGGTTAGCGTCGACCAATCTCCCTGTTTAACAATGGCAGAACAAAATGGTGATCACCTTTTGACCTTCCATTTAAAAAAATGTAAGAATTTGCTTTATAAGCGTATCTCATGTCATATTTATTAGTCTTTGACATTCGTTCATTAATAAATATAAACTGACTTTAAACTTCAGTGACAACTTTTTGTTACGATGATTGGATGATTTTCAAAAATAAAATAAATAAATAAGTTTTGACAGTTAACGAGAACAATCTTAATTGTTTTTACCGTGGTAAACCTATACACAACTGTCAATCTTCCAATGTAAGTTGTTTTTTTTTTTTAAATCACAAATAGTCAAGAACTCTATACATGTAATTTGTTCAGCTCTTTTGCAGCTAGACGGCCTCTTTCAGCGGAAAATTTGATGTAAAAGAGATGAGATAATTGCTTTTCTAAAGATATATCTGATATGAATTGATCGAATTCTTGTTAAATTATTATATATGATTGAATTCTTGTTAAATTATTATATATGCACCTACGGAAAAAAAAATACCGTCTCTATCATTCATGCAATATCTTTGTTTGTCCGTTTGTCTGTTTGTTTGTTCGTTTGCTTTTCCGCCTTTTGTTTTGTTTTGTATTTGTTTGTTTCTACGTTATTTGTTTCTTTAATGTGGCTCATTAAGTGAGAGAAATCAGTACCAATTGTGCACCTTCAAGACACGGACGCCACAGTTTTGAAATTTGATCTAAAATGGCAGTCCTATGCAATATTTCTTCGACACAACAAAGATAAAAATTGTATTCTTTTCTAAATTTAAAATTAAAAAAAAAATTGAAATTCTATGAGTTCGCAACTTGAATTATATTTGCTAAACATGACTATGATTTTAATTGCGTAACTCTCTAATAACATATTTGTTCTTGTGATAAATGTTCCTCATTTGATTTTCTTTGTCCAATGGTTACCACATATTTAATATGATCATATCTTTTCTGGTCTTATGGAACAATATCGTCAAATAGAAACATGTTTCATATATCTCTGTTTCTCTTTCCACCTGTTCGGCTGTTCGAGACAACCCAATAATAAAAGATCTCAACTTTGCATGCCGGGTTCATATGTTACGACAGAGATATGAGTCAGAAAATAGAAAATGTATATTTTCCAAGTTAACATTGACATAGAAAAATTAACTAGTGATATAATAACTTATTTTTGTGCACAGTATGTCAAATTGAAGAACGTACTTATTTTCTTTAATTCGTCTTTAATTAAAAAAGATCCAAATCTATGCTCCTATGGATTAAAAAGGGTTAATGTTCAATAATAATAATAATAACAACAACAACAACGGCTTCACTTATAATGGGTGATCCAATCGGTTTTGTGGAACTAATCTACCTTGTGACCCTATAAATATGATTTTTCCACTAATTGGAAATTTTATTAATTTTATTTTCAGGGAAAATTCCTCAAAATAGCATGTATGAATTTTGAAGGATCTGCTTTTTGCGTGCACCATTTTTTAAAAGACGAAACAAGATAACTATTTTGAGTAGACAGAAATCATAACATTGCCCTGAGATATATATATATGTTCTTTGTCACACAATTGTAGAAATCCTTGAGTCAGTTATTATTAATGTTAGTATATATATATATATATATATATATATATATATATATATATATATATATATATATATAGAGAGAGAGAGAGAGAGAGAGAGAGAGAGAGAGAGAGAGAGAGAGAGACTAATCGACTCACACCGACTTACAGTGGGTGTGATGGTTGCAAAAGATTTAAATATGGAACTCCAGATGAAAGCAATGGGAATTAAGTTACTCATTGCATTGAATATTTTCTATATATTCATCTGCGGAATCAGGTATACATGTTTGAAGGCTTTGAGCGATTATGAGACAAATAAAAGATGAAAAGAGTGTTGCAAAGGTAGATGATGTGGGGATAAAGATAAAGACTTTGATGATGACTACATTTTACTGCATACTTAGATTCCTGTCACTTCACAGCACTCAATCTTGAACAATACTTCTTTGGAAAGTAATATTAACGAATGTGAACATGTACTGCTTTGGACAATAGACATATAACGCCTATATATCTACAATGTATTTTCTTATTTATTAACAAACGGAGTGAGGTCCGCCTTTGGAAGAGATCACAAAAATTATAACAGATTTAAAAATGAAATGACCTGGACATCCTTCAAATTTCCACGTCCAACTTTTTTTTTTTTTAAGACTGGCCTACTTTTCAGCTACGAACAGTTTGTACTCGATCCCTGAAATGTATTGGATCGAATACATATGTATACTTATCTACATATGAATATTATCTAGATTACATTAAAATTGGACTAATCTGGAAAAAGAATCAAACGCTTGTATAGTATTCGTCGCCATTATACCCTCTTAGTCAAGCGGTGTACTTGCCTTGTGACTTGCGTCTCAGAAACAGTTACACAAAATTTACAGAGTTAAAACAATGACTCATCATACATATATTTAAGTACAACCTATTTCAATATGATTTTTTTTCTTTCTCCAATTAATTTAGAAAAAAAAGAACAAATAAAAACAAATATAGAGAAATTTATACAGTCGGTCGTTGTCGCATACATACATTTCATATCGTATGATATTTAAAGGGCTGATACTTTACGAGTAACATAAACTAATGCATATTAATAATATATCTATATATCAACGCGAGAAGAAAAAAAAACATATATCGGTTAGTCAGTTTTGACATTCTGTGTAATTTAAAATATATCAAGATGCATCCATTGTATTTGAAAAGGTACAAAATCGGACAATATAAATCAGTAACAAAACAAGAGTATTTGTAAAAGGCATATCCCACGTTCCTCCGCTTTGTCCTACGCAATGCGAAACTCTGTACCTCTAGTGTCTAGTCCCAGGGAGTAAAAATAGGCACAGGGACCAATTTTAGTCCCATGTTTGAATTCGTCTTTCATGACCAGTAAAAGTATATATGGTTACAAGGTGGGGATCAAAATAGTTTCTAAAAAATATGACTCAGAGGGTAAGTGACCGGGGATAGGGATGGAACTTGAGGTCTATGTCGTTTGCGTCTATAATTTTTATTTTTACTCAAATTTAGTGTATGTATGGTTATAGGGTGGAAGTCTCTATACTTTCTAAGTTATGACCCTGGACTACAGCTTTATTCTCTTGGAGCATGACCCAGAGGTCTCATTCAAACCCCCATCTAACATTTGTTGATATTTGGGTCTGTGATCACGCTCACCATGGTCAATTTTCCGACATGTTGATATAATAATTTGGGACCTCTTTTAATTGTATGCAAAACCACCCTCACCCTTTAGCCTAGCCCCCGTTACTTCATCGAAAACCGTTGTGCACATCCACAGACCACCCCAATTTTACCTCAAGGTTTGAAGTCTCTACGTTAAACCGTATAGGAGGAATAGCACAACATTACAAACGTACGCACGGACGGGCACGGTCACATAATGCCCTCCTTTACTCCGAAAAAATGAATTGATAATAATTAAACTAAACCATTCAGCTATTGCGGTAAGCAATTCCTTCATAATATTTCATAAAGAATAGATGGAATTTTCTCACACAAGGACGTCTCCTATACAGAAGCATTCGTTAGATGGGAAAACACATTAAACTTTAGACTGAAGCTAAGAAGAAGAGTTGAAAACTTTGAAAGACAGATGTTCAGACAGAGAACATGATAGGACATGTTCCGGATGCACTTGAAAAAAATGTTTTTTTTTTAAAGAAAACTTCATGAAAACTGTTTTACTCGTCATCGTGAAAATTATTTTTCGTGATGAGATATGCTTGCTTGTGAGGGAAGAATGAGAAAGCGCTAGAGAAAACTCAGTATGCTATTTATGTGTTCCCCGTTCACTACGGCGTGTGAAATTTAAGTTGCGCGACGTATTTCTTACTTATCTATGCAACGAATGACATAACGTGCTGAATATGAACAACTTTTGAATTAGCTAGACGTGCTGAATATGAAAACTGTTAAATTTGCTAGACGTGCTGAATATGAAAACTGTTAAATTTGCTAGACGTGCTGAATATGAAAACTGTTAAATTTGCTAGACGTGCTGAATATGAAAACTGTTAAATTTGCTAGACGTGCTGAATATGAAAACTGTTAAATTTGCTAGACGTGCTGAATATGAAAACTGTTAAATTTGCTAGACGTGCTGAATATGAAAACTGTTAAATTTGCTAGAGGTACCGCGTTGGAAGTTTATTGAATGCATCATGATTGTGGATCTTTTTTGCAATTAAGTATACGTATTCGTGTAAAATATATCACAAAATGCTGATAAACAGCCCTTCAGAACAGCTTGTAAAAAATAATGTAACTTCTGCCAATGAAGAAGTTATACTGGCGAAGGAAAGCGTAAAATATTAAACCCAAAATAAAACAATGTAACACCTGTTTCACCGAATATATGTTTTGATAATCTCTTTAGGAGGTAAATAAACACATGTGTATTTATGCTCCTTGGTGAAACTTGAAGAGATAACAGTTCAAGATTTTAAATGAAACTGAATCATGAAAATAAGGCATATGACAAAAGCATCGCATTACAACTACCCTATCTATACTCGCGTAAAATGCCATACCAACTGCAAACAGCATAATGCGCCGGCAGATCAGGGTCTATGCAGTTTGTAAGGACTAATCAGTAGAACAAACAACATAGACCCTGATCTGCCGGCGCATTATGCGACGGCAGATCAGGGTCTTTGTTGTTTGCATTTGGACGTAGATTATACGCGAGTATATACGGTATTTAACCTGTATGTGATGTCCCATGTCTCAACGTATTTGCATTAGACTAGACAGAATGCATTTACATATCAGCTACTGGCAAGCCAACACAGTACGCGTTGGTGCATACAATATTTTCTAGTGTAGGTATCAGATTTGTTGGAAGCAATTTCTGCAATCTTGAAGACTGTGAAAATTATTCAATCGAACGAATATCGAGATTGCGAGAAAAAGAAAATGAACATATGTATAAATGTACGTGGGGGCAAGCCCGTACATGACACATTGAAACACTCTATGTTGAACGTTGCCTTCAATTACTGCATCGAATCCATTTAAAAAAGAATGCTTGCTCTCGAATGACACCCATCGACATTTCACCATTGATCTCAGGCTTTCATAAGATCAAATAACAATCTACGCATGTAACTGTTGATCTTGGGTTATCATCGGATCAAATAGCAATCTACTCATGACATATTAATAATCCAGTATACTCTTGTTTGGGCATGTAGGGTGAGCACCAATTGATAATGAATTATATGATTATATGAATTGTGTCTATTGAAACCGGGGGGGGGGGGGGGGGGGGGGTGGGTGGCGAAGGGAGGAGAAAGGGGAGGATAAATAAATAAATAAATCTGCGCGACAACGGTGTGTATTCTTATCATCTCTCTTATTTCAAAAAAAGATTAACGCCTTCGATTGACAAGGTGACACTTAAATTAGTTATCCTGAATAGATAAATTATCAGTGTACTTAGAAAAGCAGTATTCTCCACAGGCCAATACACATTAGTGTGGTACCCCTACACACTACTGTCAATTGGACTATTCTCCCTACACCGTCTTAGCCGCATGCCATCTTAATCGATATTGCCACTACACCTTTACAAATACTGAACAATCGAAGACCAAAAACGTTACTATTTTCACCCATAGAAACACGTTTGTTTTCAGTATCTACAACATAATGGATCTCAAAGTGTTAGGGTATATCATTTAGTAAATAATCTTTTTTCTCCACAGTACTAGCATCTGCATCATCATTTAGTATATAATCTTTTTATTACACACTACTAGCATCTGCATCATCATTTAGTATATAATCTTTTTATTACACACTACTACCATCTGCATCATCATTTAGTATATAATCTTTTTATTACACACTTCTAGCATCTGTATCATCATTTAGTATATAATCTTTTTATTACACACTACTAGCATCTGTATCATCATTTAGTATATATTCTTTTTATTACACACTACTAGCATCTGCATCATCATTTAGTATATAATCTTTTTATTACACACTACTACCATCTGCATCATCATTTAGTATATAATCTTTTTATTACACACTTCTAGCATCTGTATCATCATTTAGTATATAATCTTTTTATTACACACTACTAGCATCTGTATCATCATTTAGTATATATTCTTTTTATTACACACTACTAGCATCTGCATCATCATTTAGTATATAATCTTTTTATTACACACTACTAGCATCTGTATCATCATTTAGTATATAATCTTTTTATTACACACTACTAGCATCTGTATCATCATTTAGTATATAATCTTTTTATTACACACTACTAGCATCTGTATCATCATTTAGTATATAATCTTTTTATTACACACTACTAGCATCTGTATCATCTATAATAAAGCCTTCATAACCTTAATCCTTGTATTAAAATAATAATCTTTTTTTTAAAAATCATCGGTCTGTATTTCCTCAGATACGTTTCCATCGATATAATTATAAATTACATACCCTTCTGGTGGTCAAAATACATGAGACATATCACTACATTCCTATCTATAGTACATATGTTTTTTATCCAATCCATATCATACATATAAATCACCATTTGAATGTATTACTTTCACGCTGCCCGTCAATGATCGGCACCATATAGCCGCTGTAGCGTATTAACGGGGGTGGGGGATATGGCAGGGTGGACCCAGCTGTTGCCCCGGGCGCCAGAGGTCTTGGGGCGTCAAAACAGCTGATAAAAATTGGGGCCTCATATTCTGGCCCTTTGGGCCATCATCGTCGCTCTGGGTGCCATTTACTATTAGTACGCAACTGTATAGCCGGTATTGTGCTGACATGCCATTATACTCTGTACATACAGATTTCGGTCAATGAATTCCTAAAATATATTAATAGTCCTCCACTGCTTATTTTTGCATTTTTGCAAACAAGTTTTCTATAATAGTTTAAACATTGATAAACCATTCAAATTAATTTTGGATTATCGAATTGCCGAAGGTTCTAAAAAAAAAAATAAACAACGAAAGATGTCATATTGTGAGATAAAGTCACATAGTTCCATATAATATTTCTTCTCTTCAGTCAAAACCCGAAATATTCCAATAGAGAATTTTTATTGTACACCCCACCCCGTCTATCCTATATCATATCTTGCTCTTGTGTTGGCTCGTCCCGTCCACCATGTCTCATATGTCTGTAGTATTCGCTAGTTGTTAATAATACCGTATATACTCGTGTATAAGTTGGATCCAACTGCAAACAACATAGACCCTGATCTGGCGTTGCATAATGCGCCAGCATACCATGGTCTATGCTGTTTGTTCTATTGATTACTCCTAATAAATTGCATAGACCAAGATCTGCCGGCGCATAATGCGACGGTAGACCTGTGTCTATGCAGTTTGCAGGTGGATCCGATTTATACGCGAGTATTAAACGGAATTTGAAGAGTCTACTGCCCTTAACGACGACTGCATGCTGTCTACGTCACAGTCCTATTTCAACTGAATAAGTACAAACAGTACAAAGATCGTCCTGTGATAGAAAGCGACTCTAATGTTTTTTTCATATACCGTACGTACTCACGTATAAACCCAGATCTGCCGTCGCATAATGCGCCGGCAGATCAGGGTCTATGTTGCTTGTTCTACTGATTAGTCTTTACAAACTGCATAGACCCAGATCTGCCGGCGCATTATGCGACGGCAGATCTGGGTCTATGCAGTTTGCGGTTCGTATCGCATTATACGTGAGTATAGACGGTAGCTACATTCAGAAGCAGATGCTGCGTTCTAGGACACTTTCGCTGCTGTAGAAAAGGTAGTGTTTTGCAGTAGTGCGGCAGAAACCAACGCTTCGGTCAATCTGAGACGGTTTAAAGGGATTCTTTTGTGATCAGTTCAGAGGAACACAACTCGTGTACAAATATGTTTTCATGTCATTCTTGGCTGCAGCGTGTCCATGTATTGAAACTATTTCCTTACAACATTAAATGTTAAAATTTTCGATTAAAAGTTTCCAAATATTAAAAGCTGGCAACATTACCAACGTTGCATTCATTTATCATAGCCAGTACAAAAAATATAACAGGAACACTACATTTAAGTTTCGTAAATCATTCTAAGTATTCAAATGTGTACCCTTTATAGTTTGAGAGCAACAGATTTTTTAAAAAAAATATTTAAAAAAGAAATAATTCTGCCATACAGCCCACATACTGCTTGACTTTTCCGACAATATTACTTCTTTTACACGCAAGTACACATTCAAAAGGGAAAATGACACTTTAACACTTAAACTGTCGCAAGATGATAAAAACGTGAATGGACAGAAGGTTGGTTGATAATTAGTTTCGTGTATACTTACTAAATTTGTCCATAATAAACAGTTTTAAACATATTCATGACGTGTACGGTACTCGATATTGTTTATGATGACGCAAGTGTGTTTAAACAACACGTAATACACGGGTGAGAAAGCTCAATATGTTACCTTTATGCGTTTAATCCCATCATTATATTAGGAATTGTACTGGACGGATTTAAGGTTTTAACTTACACAAAGAATTATAACGATTGCTGAGTGCGAACTAATGCTACGTAAAGAGTTTATTTAGTACACCAACTGTTGATTTGTCAGCAGTGGAATGTGTGAATGCAAGAAATCAAGTCTAATGCAAGCCACGTAGATTGCTTATCAAGTATAAGTAAATAAACACCCGTCAAAGATTACGTATATTCTGAATATATGACGTGTTCGCCTTTCAAGTGATGAAATAATTATAAAAGTTGAGAGTAAAAATCCATTTGCAGCTTTAGAATTGGCTGTTACAATAAAGCTTGCTACTGCCTGTTTTTGCTGTGCATTAGTACAAAGCCATAGTTATCAGCATTTATTTCAATTTGTGCATGGATTGTTTCACTTTTTCTTTCATATGCCTTTTAAAAATGACTAGACTGTTTGGAGGGAATCCCGTTTTACCCATGAAATTGAATGGTCTACTCCCAAACTCGGTTGAGTCAGAAAACTAGTTTCGAGGTACCTGGCCCTAGTAGATGTTACATTATACTGTTTTATAGAAGCCACAAGACCATTTCACACCTATTGCAATATACATCTTACGTACACGATGATGTCAATACATGTATATGGGTTTTAGTTACAACATTTATTTACTAAGCCGGGATATGAGTTTCTTTTAACTTATCAGAAAATTCCAATGTCCGATTTGGATATTTTACAGTCGATCAAAAAGTCTGTCCCGTCGGACATGTCACGCATATATTGGAATCAAAACTTCCGGAGAACTACAATCAACGTATCCAAAATGAAATTAAATTAAATTGTCCGTAAGACTTTGGTAATGAACAAATCACTTCCCAGAGCAGTTTTTGCAATCGTTCCCGCATTTAACTGAACATGTAATCGAGTTTCTGTCCTTTATATTCCGTTATCAGCACCAAAGAAACGTTTATGTTTGTACTGATTTTGAAGATAAACAGGGAAAATAACATCTACATTGATTTGACTTTTCGTTTGAATACTTGAAAGATTTACCCAAGACCGCTGCAATTTCATTAAATTAGATTTAGATGATTCAGTTCAGTGTTTTCAATGCGGCTTGGCTATCAGTGGGGGTGTCAATAAATACCAAGGTAGACAAAGAAAAGTGGATGGATTTGATACCTTTATTAACATTGATGAATATTCGAATCCTATTTGCATACATTCAACGAATATTCGAACAGGAATATTTGGTTTTCGTTTCAGCTCTAATTGTCGGTATGGAACTTGTGTGCTAAACGCTCTAACAAAGGCATATACCGTGGTTCTTGGAGTTTTGTCCTTTACAGATGAAGCAGAAACCTTTATTACGGAGCTCCCTGGATAAAGCAGAAACCTTTATTACGGAGGTCCATGTATAAAGCAAGGGTCTTTATTAGGGAGGTCACTGTATAGAGCAAGTGCCTTTATTACGGAGGTCCGGGGATAAACCAAGGGCCTTTATTACGGAGGTTCTTGAATAAAGCAAGGGGCTTTATTATAGAGGTTCTTGTATAAAGCAAGGGGCTTTATTACGGTGGCCCGGGACAAAACAAGAGCCTTTATTTCGGAGGTCCCGGGATAAAGCAAGGGCCTTTATTACGGAGGCCCCGGGATAAAGCAAGAGCCTTTTTTACGGAGGTCCCGGGATAAAGCAAGGACCTTTATTACGGAGGTCCCTGGATAAAGCAAGGGCCTTTATTACGGAGGTTCCTGTATAAAGCAAGGGCGTCTATAGGAAAATTACTTT
The DNA here is from genome assembly GCA_029931535.1 of Margaritifera margaritifera. NCBI lineage: Eukaryota > Metazoa > Mollusca > Bivalvia > Unionida > Margaritiferidae > Margaritifera > Margaritifera margaritifera. Next base: position 982,773 of record JAQPZY010001272.1, on the reverse strand, counting down.
TAGCATATAAGAGACACATACGATGTGAAAAAATCCGAACGAAGAGCAAGATGACTATTTTAAACCAAGCAAGATCAAGATGACTTTTTTAAACCAAGCAAGAGCAAGATGACTATTTTACACCAAGCAAGAGCAAGATGACTATTTTAAACCAAGCAAGAGCAAGATGACTATTTTAAACCAAGCAAGAGCAAGACGACTATTTTAAACCAAGCAAGAGCAAGATGACTATTTTAAACCAAGCAAGAGCAAGATGACTATTTTAAACCAAGCAAGAGCAAGATGACTATTTTAAACAATACACTGCATCGTACACCAAGCAACATTTTAAACAATCATTAATAATATCAACGTGACAACGGTCCCACAAAACTGGAACAGGCGCATTGTCCGCAATACGTAAAGAAACATAAACTGTGACGTTGTATGGTGTCAGTCAATGTACATGAGACAGCAAGCTGTGCTTGAAACCGTGTTTTATCCTTTTTTTCTTCTTTAAACTTAGTATATTAACCTGACAACGGTTCCACTTTACACTAGAACCCCCCCCCCCCAAAAAAAAAAATACTTACACTTCCCGCCCTGCATAGGGGGAATATGATAATGTGATATGAAAAGAATGACAGATAAAATTTCAATTTAGAATGATATGCGAAGAAAATCAAAGTTTCTTGTTCTTGCTAAATCGTCAAATTATCCGATACACGTGAGTGACCAATGCTAAAAGTTCCATGAATGTGGAAATGCAAAATCTCTAAAATTTTCTACTTCTTTTTTTATAAAAAGTTTCGTGATTAATTCATATTTAGTCAGTAACTGATGTTGACCATGATAATGCCGTATGTTGAAGGGGATAGACTGACTTTGACTGGTAAGAACCGAATTGATATGGCAACTAAAACTACTGGTAGTGTACACTACGTAAATGTAAACTAAAATTTACTTTGACCAGCGGCAGGTACGAACCAAATTGATATGGTAACTACAACTACTGGTAGTGTACACCACGTAAAAGTGAACTGTGTATTGACTGATGACAGAGTGCTTACAGACGCGATTTAATTTCGGAACAGTTGTATAGATTACTGCCGTTTTTTTTATTGAGCATAGCATTGGGGCTCTTGTCCAATATGAAACTTACAACTCATTTCTACCGTTTATGGCTGACTCGAAGACTATAGAGCATATTAGAGAGAGCAGAATTTTCAAACGTTACAAATGACCCCAGTTTTGGACAAGTGACATGTAACTTTTGTTAAGATAAATGAATAGTCTGCATGTAAGTATAGTGGCTTTACAGTACGATTTAAATGAAACTAGCAGAACAATCTACAAATAATATTTCAGACAGACGACTCTAAATGCACTTTTTTTTAGCATGATTCTTAAACAGAGCGAGTGCGATGATACACACACACACACACCTTATCCGGGGACCTAAAGATGTCAGGAATTTCGCAAAAGTGGTTATATGCTAAAAAAAGAAGAAGAAAGGTACACGAGGACAAAAAGAGAAAGGAAATGTTACTTAAACTATCGAACACCTCTATCCCCTCGCAATAGGGATAGAACTTATTATATGTGTATTGGTTCTAATCATCGCTCGACATTAACCACTGAGACCAGACATACTAAATCTAACTCTTACGAATTATAGATCTCTCTCTCTCTCTCTCGTACCTGTCAGTGGTCAAAGTCAATAATAGTTCACATTTAAGTGGTGTACACTATCAGTTCAGTGGTTTCAGCGACGCGAGAAAACGTCCCGTCGGGCATAAACATTTACATGTTGAGATTTTCTGTATTCCTAAAAGATAAATCTTTTCCAAATAGAACGGTTATTTTTCACGCAGATATGACAAATATTAATAGAGATACAATGTTTAAATACATAATACAACGACGTTATTACACTAGAATTTCCTTTGTGTGACGTCAGTTTTCTACGATGACGTCATATTGTCCTAAAGGACATCGATATATATATATATGTGTATATATGATAATTCCGACCATCTCATTTGGAGATGCAAAGCGAAAACTGCGCTTATTTTATTCTGAACTCCTTACACAACCGAAACTGCGCTCACTTTATTCTGAACTCTCCTTCCCACGATCAATAGCGAAATTTTAAAAGTGGGATAAAAAAAAAATATAAAAAAAATAGAAAACTCGTCGCATTTAGACAGGTTTCTTTTAACTCTCTTTCTTGAAATGAGACGCACACGCCAAAACAGGTCTTAATAACTATAAATAAGTATATATATATATATATATATATATATATATATATATATATATATATATATATATATATATTAATCGCACAATTCCTCACGGGACAAAGTTATCATTCATCCAGTATAATGATTTAACCGCTGCTTTGACATGCTGACAACCGAGAGATTTTAAAGGATTAGGCATATTGACAGGTTTTGAATTTTGTGTATCACGAGCGTTTTAAGTCACCTTTTTGTGATAATGGCTGTCTATCGGCACTTGATATTCCTTTCAATCAGCATTCATATATGAAAATACTGGTCACCGACATACGTACAAGAAGTTAATCATGGTGGAGTCCCTTATCTACGCCCTGTCTACACTTTACTGTGCCAGCGAATTTACTAGATCATCTACGCTGTGATGACAGACTTATGTACCTTTTAATTCTTGATTTATTTTACAGAAAGTTTAATCAACCTGTGTCATAAATATTCCAAGACACATTATTACCTCCCTTAACCGCTACTCTCCACTTGACGCAAGATAATGAGTGGCCTCACAGCGAGTATGCATTGCCCTAACGAATCGCGCAGAGCACGAACAAACTAACACAGAATGAATAAATAAATAAATATATGAAATAAATGAACGATGAATCAATTGATAAATTATTGATTTACTGAAAACTGTTGAAGAAAAAAAATTTGCAAGCGAATAAAGAAAATAACAAAGATGTGAACTTTGTTGTTAACCCGCAACTTCAAATGCGATCAAATCGATACTTTACACTTTCAGAAAATATAACCCTGCCTGAAATTGCATAGTTTCAGTCGAGTAAGTTTCACCAACATTAAAATTTTACAACCTGGAATTTTACATTGAAGTTTTGAAATTGTGTAGCATTTAATTGCTGCTAGAAGTCCCGATTGTCGCGTTCTTCTTGTTCCTGCTTTGTATTTAGTTTTTTCGACTTGGAAGGGAAGGCTAAAAAAGGAAACGTGTAATATTGTGTAGGAAGTGTACTGCACAAAGCTGACAAAGTTGCTACAACATTGTTGGCTTTGAGTATATTAAATTTATTCCTGAAATCGGTTCAACCACCTCTTATCATATTAAACACTACACATAGTTTGCATATGTTCACACTGTGAGTGGTGTTGAAATCCATTGTATGAGTCGCAGATTTGTTTTCACCAACCAGCAACTTTTACAAGGTTACTTGTTCGTGGGCAAGTAAATCGTGGCCTGTAACCTGAAAGGGGAGTAGTTCCTATTTTGTATGTGCGGTGTTTACCCAATCACCATTCATACTTACCAACGACTATTATACTGGTGCATTCTTTGTTTCACATAGTGTTGGGAGCAATTTATCGATTAGGATTGAAACCAGTCGCAGCTTCTTTTGTTAGAAAACTAACAGGGGTAGACGGTACTGTTTTAAGAGATATCTTTTGGTGGTTACATCACAACGCATTGGCTGGAGAATATGGTTTTTCCAGAGGAATCCGTCGTTTTAAATCAATCAGTGGACTGGACTCTTTCTAACAGTGTTAAGAAAGTATAATGACACAACATTTGCCCGTCAATCTATCTCGATGGATAGTTTTCTTATAAAACCAGGGCCGAATGGCAAAAAGTTGATGACAAGTCAAAGAAACGGGCTGAAACTAAAAATTGAATTTGATAGGACAGGTTATCACAAGAAAAGACACAGTTAACACATCAGAAAAGCGCAATGCACAATACATGCCAATTATAATTTGATCATTAAAAGGCAAAGTCAGAGAAAAAGGAAGTTGTGAGTGATTTAGACAGAGTGATCAGTAAAGACAACGTGAGCCAAAAACAGAGCGTTACAAGAAGCTGTTTAACACAACGTATGCCATACCCAAACTGAGAAAATAAATATTTTTCAGACTTTGAATTTATTTGTGATGTAAATATAAAAATGGAGAAATGGAATTTAACCTGGAACTGATCACATAAATAGAACTGCATATATAGATTTCATCAAAAGTATATCTGACGTTTGACTAAAAATGTCAAGGATAAAATATCTAGAGCTAAATTCATGTCCATCCTATCGGATGCTAGTACTGATTCGGCAGTTATAGACAAAGAATGCATTCTTGTTAGATTTGTAAACCTTAACCTTAAAAGTCCATTTACAATATTTGCTAGTGTTGAACATCATGAAAGCTTACATTCTGATGGAGTTTTTATTGCAATTAAGAGAGAGTTTGTAATCTTGACATATGTATTGATGCTTCTGATACCACACAAGATAATGGCCAATACCTTGCTTGTGTCAACATTGATGACACTAGAGTAAACACGGGAGCAAAGAACAGTGTGGCTAAGAGGCGTTCAAACACTGTTGATAAACCTGTCATCATAACACACTGTGCAAGAGATTGTTACATTTGCAGATGCAGCCAAGAAATTCCATAACCTTCAATGGCTTGAACAGAAAATCAAAAGTTTATACAAATTTTATTCCTTCAGTCCTAAAAGGCGTACAAATCTGCATAAAATTTCACAAATCTTAGTCAATGAATTGATCATGTACTCTGACATCAAGTCAATAAGAATGGGTAGCCAGCAAAGAAGAGCTGTAAATCCCCTTTATATAAACTTTAAACCAGCAGTCGCACATTTGGAGCAGGCCCTAAAGACTTCAAAACATGCAGATGAACGCGGAAGAGCTAAGGAACTTCTGGATGATATTACTGAGGTTACATTTATAAAATATATGCACTTGATGCGTGATGCCTTCAACCACGTAGCTACAGTTATTCAGCTGTTACAAACAAAAGATCTTATGATCTTGTAAGTGAATGAAGCTGTACATGCAATGTACACACATCTGCATATCATGACAGTGACACGAGGTGGTTATTTGTCTGAATTCAATTATCAGTTTGGCTCTGAAACTCGAATGTATCAAGATATCAGATCGAAGAGTCCATTACTTAAGACCTTCACTGATGACAATGATATTCAAAGCTTCCTTCAGTATGTGAGTCAGCACATATTGGACAGCTATCAGAATCTTGCTGAGCCTCCAATGTCTCACTTTAAAATATTCAACTTTCGAGTGTGGCCACACTCCACAAATGAACTTGCTGTATATGGAAATGAAGCTGTTGGTTCCCTGTGTGCTTTTTTCCAACATGTTTTGCCTGAGGATATCAGACAGAGCATTTCTGATGAATGGGAGAACCTAAAGGTGAGACTCTCTATGCGAATGTCAGGTCATCCATTGGCTACATCCTCTGCTACTTGAATCCGAAGAGAAACAGTTTATGCACGTGAAGACCGTGCTAGAATTGCTCTTCACAATCTCACCTTCCACAGCAGAGTGTGAAATGCTTTTTTTTTCTTCAGTGAACTAAATTAAAACCCCTCCTCGCAGTACACTCAGTCAGACAAACCTAATCAGTCCGATATATATTGTTGCCTATGGACCTATTTTGAATGGTTTTGAGCCAATGGAAACTGCAATAAGTTTGTTAAACAAATGATCTGGAACAAGGCATCTCGCTCATAAAACCAAGCAGCTGAGTTCTCAGTCTCAACCACAACCTGGTACAAGCCAGTTTCAGACTGAGCCAGTTGATGTAAACTTTCTTCGGGATGTTTTGATAAAATTGGGAACAGTGAGGCAAGAGCAAAAGTGAAGCAGACCGAAGCTTATGATCAGTGTTCTATTCAGTAATCAGTGTGGACTGCACCTATATGTAAATGTGTTTGTGACAGTTGAACTTTTTTTCAGAGTTAATTTTGTGTTTGGTTTCACTGTCAACACATTTACTCACCATAATAAAACAACACATTACTTAAAGCTTTGTGTAAACTTTGTTTTCTCACTTCTATAGCCTAAGTATATCTTTTACGTCAAGAATAAGACAAGTCGAAATATCATCCAGTGTATCCTATATGTCACAGATCCATACTGCTTGCATTTAAGTGGTAGAGCTAAATAAAAGTAAAAATTATATCAATATTGTGTTCCACTATTCTTTTTAACCATTAAAAAATACGGACAATTTAGTTTTTATACGGACAAGTAATTTTTTTAATTTACTTGTCCGTGGACAACAGGATTTTGACAAAATTAATGCACCCCAGTAATTAATTCACAGTATATTCTGACAAAGAATGCACGTATATGTAATTTGCATATATTTTCCCCTAAGAACGCCCCTTATAAATTTTCCTGCGTATCCGTAACATAGTAGCCGCCCGAGCATTTTACGGTCAGTGAATTTTGTGGACAATGTCAATATATTTATACATTCAATCATAAAAGAAGTGAAGTAGCTACTAAGAACGAATAGCATATGTCATCTCAAAATCAAGTAAATCGTTCTCCAGTAATTCATCTTTTATATTGTAATTTCATATTTACATGTTGGAGTAAATGCAATACACAATGCAATTCAAAGATGTCGTTTAATTTTAATAAGATTTCTAAAGTTGATATGATTTGCAAATGTCCAAGCATTCATATTTTCTATGGTCCAATCCCAAATGATATCTTATCTATTTATGTCTTTCTATAGGAGTACCGCTGTACACAATGGGTTTTGTGTGTATCTGAATGGATTTTAACAATTGTTAAGGTCGTTAATATAATCCTATAAAGCTGAGTCGTCACCCTTGACGCCAAACGCAAATAAACTTGATGAGAACTGAATACAATTAAGGAAAATAGTTCGTCTTATTTAAAACATATGAGAGAGAGAGAGAGAGAGAGAGAGAGAGAGAGAGAGAGAGAGAGAGAGAGAGAGAGAGAGAGAGAGTAAATCATTAAGACAGAGAGGTGAAGATAAAATATTCTAAGTTCATACGAGTTTCTTCGATGTACATTTGATAGGATGACGATATCGCCCGAGACACTTTATTTTCAACACATATCGGTGCCAACATGTTCATCCTTAGATTTGATTTCTAGATCGGTGAGAAGATATGGCAAATAAATATGACAATATACAGTGTCTTTAAAAAAAAAAAAAATGGGCACGCTGCTGATACGTACAATGCATACAAAGCAAGTACTTGTGCATTTCTAAAATTGCAGGAAATACACATATAACATTAACGCTTAATGAGTATAAAATTACAATGTTCTGGCCCGCTTTTAAGCCATAAAGTTAAAATTTTCATAGCAAGACAATCAGGATCTCGAATGTTTCTCCATCACCATTTTACTATTATTCAAATGGTTCACAGGATCAAATGAACATTGAAAGCAATTTACTAATGGAATATTAATTAGGTAGTTTACTCTTTTAAGAACATATCAGGTGTATGTCGTTTAAAAGCCACTTATGATTTTTCTTTATGAAACCCTGTCTTGTGTATGTTTTCTTCTAAAGTGTCTTGACCATTCAATTATTTTCACATGTGAATGATCATTTAGAACCAATTTGCGAGATTAAGAGATCAATAACTTGTATAAAACAACTTCATAGCGTACTGTAAAATGTAAATTACATGTAAACTCAACCGTTGTTAAAATGGGTTTATCATGTTCGTTATGCATTACATGGAAAATGTACGTTGCACGCGCTATATTTGTCACTTTTAGTACCACGATTTCATATGAAGGAGGCTATTCACGGCCACTGCCATTACCACAGCAAATACATGTGTATTTTATTATTATTATTGTGACATTGATTTCAAAAGGATCTGGGATTTTATAATTAAGCATTTCCTCTGCCTCCAAATGCAGACATATTTAGTTAAACTTCCCTTAAACCACCCCTTAAAATGGTCGCCATACGTTTATACTTTGGTACAATCAGGGGTGAACGTTGCTAAGTAATGCAGGACTCTTCGCGTGTCAATATTGTACTGATATATCACACCTAGACGTAAAACAAAAGAATTAAATTTAGATGATGTAGGTAATTTGTGATTTATAAAAAAAAAAAAAAGAAATACATATGTCTGGTTATCGATTGAAATATTCAATCCTGACTGGAAAGCCTATTGCTGTTTTTAATACGTTGTTTGATCGCATGGAAGGTTTTAAATTGATACTATTCTAATTACTTAAGAATAATTAAGTATAATTACTTGTTTTTTTTTTTAAAACATTTCTTTTTCAAATCAGCTACCACCATTGTCTATGTACAAACCTACCTATCTACCTTTGTATGTATGTATGTATGTATGTATGTATGTATGTATGTATGTATGTATGTATGTATGTATGTATGTATGTATGTATGTATGTATGTATGTATGTACATACGTACGTACGTACGTATCTATGTATGTATGTATGTATGTATGTATGTATGTATGTATGTATGTATGTATGTATGTATGTATGTATGTATGACTTAGCTATACAGCATGTACAATATAAGGGTTTTTCTAACCCGTTGGGGTGTTTCAGCTAGGTAGATACAGAAGGGTGCTGCGACCTGCTCCCAAATCTGTGCTCTCCGCTCCTATTTCCGACCCTATTGCATGCGTTAGATCGCCGACCCGTCTTATTCTCTGCTACCGTGCCCCTTCCGGATCGGAATGTTGTTTCTGGACTGTGTTACTCACAGTGAGCAGTTCGCAACCGACTTTTAGTGTGTGTTGATCTAGCGCGCAAAACATTAGTTACCTCCCTAACATCGACGAAAGAAACGTTTGCTGACGAAAACTGACTTGATTAAGTTTGACTAGAATAAAATGAATGTTCTGTCTGAGTGATATGTTTAGGGGTTAGAAATTTTTCAAAGCAGTTGGTAGTAGACGAGATTGTCAATCGACTTGTTTCCTGCAAATCGCAATGTAGTGGGAGACACAATCCTGAAAAATCTTTGTACACAGTTCGATTACAGTCGGATTTGAACTAGATTTTTGGAAAGTCTCAGCGTGTTAAAAAATGCTCATGTCAGAGTCCTTTTTGAGTTTTAGGAATTATTCGAAGTCCAGAGGAGATGCAAACTGTTGCTTACTCGTTATGCAATGCACGATATAGTTAAGTCATCTTATATGCAGCGGCTGCAAACGTAAATAAACTTTTAGATTTTTGTTACAGTTACATTTTGTAAAGTTAATGAAAAAAAGCAACCGCCTGATATATTTTTAAATTGGTAAATGTTTATAGCTGCATATCTGTCATGTATCATATATATTGATGCGAAGTTACGTGTCCTTTTACAAGAATGTCACGTACTATGTGCCCTTTTTTGAGACCTGGCGCACTGCCCTTTTCAGTTTACAACTAGAACACTGCATTGTATACGCATTGCATGGACCAGGAGGCGGATTTAGGTGGAAGCGGAGCCACCTTCTCCTCTCTCTCACTCTCCCCCAACCCCCACCCCTCCCAGCAGCAGGTCTAATTTACTTACATATCTATATAAATAGTCTTTCACTTCTTTTGACACAGGATTACAATATAAGATATGTTTGACGATGGAGAGTGTGTGGGCTCATAAATGTTGTTAGAGGTCGAAACGGGCAGGGAGGGAAATCATTGGGGGGATGTAGATACTAGTAGATTGAAAGACAGACAAACAGATAGATAGATGTAGATATTAGTAGATTGAAAGACAGACAAACATATAGATAGATAGATTGGATGACTAGCTAAAAACTAAATGGTTGTGTGACAACCAACACACGTTAAAACTGTGTCGTCGCAATCGCACAGTCAGCCTCAAAACGATTTTAGATATATAGAATAATATGAGTACAATATAAACCATACAATGTTACAAGCGAGTTTGGAGAGAGAGAGAGAGAGAGAGAGAGAGAGAGAGAGAGAGAGAGAGAGAGAGAGAGAGAGAGAGAATAAAAAATTAAAAGTTAGGACTTATAAAAAAATGTCATTCATCAATAGTCACTGACTTGTGTACTGACATCTGATTTTACAATGTGTGCCTTCAAAATATTTCATTGAATTGTAGGACTTGTTTTCACGATACTGCCTTATATAATCGCCCAGACAATATGAATAGGATAACTTACACGTTCTCTTTATATATATATATATATATATATATATATATATATATATATATATATATATATA